>WBMY01003409.1:64053-232207 GCA_013397315.1 Donacobius atricapilla
AATATTTCTCATAAGCCCCCTTTTAGTACTGAGAGGCTGCAACAAGACCTCCCTCAAGCCTTCTCTTCTCTAGACTGAGCACCCTCTCTTGTCTCAGCCTGACTTCATAGGAGAGGTGCTCCAGCCCTTTGACCTTTTCTGTGGCCCTCTTCTGGAGCAACAGTCCATGTTCTCCTGTGCTGAGGACTCACGCGNCCAGAGACAGGCGCAGTACTGGAGTCTGGCCAGAGCGGAGTAGAGGGGCAGAATCACCTCCCTTGACCTGCTGGTCATGTTTCTTTTGACGCAGCCCTCGATACAGTTTGCTTTCTCAGTTGCAGGTGCACATTGCCAGCTCATGTCCAGTTTGTTGTCCACCAAAACCTTCAGGTTCTCATGAGGGCTGCTCGAATTCCATTCTCTGCCCAGCCTGTGTTTGTGCTTGGGATTGCCCTGACCCACATTCAGGACCTTGCCCTTGTTGAGCGTCACTGTGTGTGTCCACCTGCCTGTCCAGGAGCCTCTGGAAGGGGTCCCCTCCCTGCAGCATGTTGAGGACACCACTCAGCCTAGTGTCACCTGCAAACTTGCTGAGGGTGCGCTCAGTCCCACTGTACATGCCACTGACATACACGTCTGAGGATTACTTTGTATAATTTTTCTGTAATACAAATTACTGTAATTTTGCACAAGTAGCAGAGTGAATTTTTTTCAGGTGTTCTGTGGTTGTTTTTTTTTTTTTTTTTACTTCCATAAATGTCTTAAATTATTTCATGTTTCAATTTAAAATAAAAAGAAATCTGATTCATTGTGTTTTTTCAGGGTCACATGGAGGGGGAAGTTTGGGGTCTAGCTACTCATCCTCATTTACCTATTTGTGCCACTGTAAGTGATGACAAAACCTTAAGAATATGGGATTTGTCTCCTAGCCATTGTATGTTAGCTGTTCGCAAATTGAAAAAGGGTAAGATGCTTCGTATGAAAAATATTTACTGATGCAACTGACATTTACAAGCATTATGAATCTTTTGAAAGCAGGACTTGAAAGCAGAATAAATTTCTTTCTTTGCTCAAATTATTTTATTAATGCTATGTTCATGAGTTATGTAGCCCTTAAGCTAATGAACCTGTACAAAAAAACCTGTGTAGTACTGTTCTGAAGCTTATTAAAATTTGCAATTGTAACTTATTTAAGTCAGTGAATTAACAACATAAGTTGAGTCAGTTACATAAATACTATGTTGCTTATAATATTGTAAGGCTTTTTTGAGACCTTGCATCTAGAAATTTTTGGAAGAAATCTTAGAAAAACTGTTGACATTTTCTTCTCTGTGCATGCTTGAAGGATCTTGAATGTCAAGAAAAGAGAAGTCAAATTTTTTACTTGTTTAGGATATAATTAAATTCTATTTTGACAGATGAAAAATCTGTTTTAAGTGACATCATATAAGGTGATTTGTTTAGGATTAGATGAGACCGGCCCTGACAAGCTTCTAATGCTATGTATGCTTTGCTAGATAAGGCTTTATCTGTTTTGCATTCAGCAAGGCAGTTTGATTCAAACATAATGGGAAGCTTAACTGAAGGTGATTTAGATTGAAAAAGTAGATGTAGAAGAGTTAAAAGCTCACACAAGCAGGGTTTAAACAAGGAAGTGGCTAGCTGGTGAACTCTCTGATATTTCTTAATATTTTAAGAGTACTTTTGGCAAAAAAAGCCTCTGATGAATATTTGCTGATGAGACACATTTTGAGATGCTTTGGCAATCTTAAAAAGTTCTTGTGTTCTGTACAGAAAAAGATGGATATTTCTGCAGACTGAGTAATGGAATTGAAATAATATTTGTTAATGATAAAAGGCAGGATCCAGTCATTGTAAAAAAAAATATTTGTGTAGGTCAGGGGTAACTTAAAGGGCAGAAGCTCAGGATATTGTTGAAAGCAGGGTGACAATTATATGTGATAGTGAGGTATTTTTCCCAAGACATATTGCAATATTCATTTGGTACAAGACAAAAATCAGGATATTTTTGGTGTGCATTTCTCATCTGCTGTGTTCAGCTGAATGCAATTAAAATTAAGTTGAGAATGGAGAAAGGAACTATGGGATAGTGAATACAAAGCCTTTTGCTGAAGCCATCTAAGTAAAGGATTGCTGTCTACAAGTTAATCAGAGGAGCAAATAGTAGGGGAAAATATTTATGTTAATGGAGAGTTCTGGTATGAAAGTAAGTCTATATAAGTTGACCATATAAAAATTTAAACAGGAAATTAAACTGTGATTCAAACAACACTTGGCATGTTTATTGGAGGGATTCTATGACTTAGTGTCTTATGGTTTGTGATAGCAAATGACTGAATTCTTGGAATCCAGAGGGTCTTTTCCAGCTGTATTCTCCTTATCAGAGCAAATAGTAAGAAACAGGCAGCACCAGATACAAAGAGATCAAGTTAAAAATACACAGACAATAGTGATTAGTCTGTATTACTAACGTAGAACAGATATCAATTAATATGCAAATTCTGAGATTCTGGGCCTGTGTACCTGTTCGAATGCTATTGCAGCTTGGATATTATTTTGGCAGTATCTGGAAAGCTTCCTTGGAAGTTACATAGTATAAAAATAGCTTTCCTTTACTAATGGAAAGGTAGATCTGAAAGAAGGATAATGCACTGTAAATGTATCTGAATGCAATTTCTTTATTTCTCATAGGAGGCAGATGTTGCTGCTTTTCCCCTGATGGAAAAGCATTAGCTGTTGGTCTCAATGATGGAAGTTTTTTGATAGTTAATGCAGATACCCTGGAGGATTTGGTCTCTTTCCAGCACAGGAAAGATGTTATTTCAGAAATCAGATTTTCTCCTGGTAAGTGTTTTTTTTTCAGATGAAAATCTTAATATCGATGTTGTTCAAGTAAGGCTTATGACATTTAAGAGATAAAAATAGTAAAGATTTGTAGTACTTTTAGATGTAAAAAATAGATCAGCAAAACTAATACTAACATTTTGAAGACCATGGTGTGAAGTCCTGTGTTGCTTGTTAAAGGATGAGATTATTGGAATAGGCTTGCTTATAGTAACCTCCTGAATACAACAGTCAGTTTTAAATCATGAATATCCAGCAGCTCCCTAGGGTTCTACTTTATGAGCTGCATCATTTCAGCACATCACTGAAGTTACTGTTAGTTAATGAGAATACTTGATGTGTCAGGAACTTCTGGCAACTTTTTTTTTTCCCCCCCTTAGCAATCCCAGTGAGGCTAGTTTTTTTTCCAACATTATAGTTCATATTTTAGGAATTCAAAATGCATAGCCTACTTCAGTTAAAATACTCATCTGTTGGAGAAATTTGATGCAAATTACTGATACCAATTCTCATATAACATTACTTTCTGTTTCTCTAAGCCTTACCATTCTCTGAACGTCATAAATGTTTAAAACTTCAGCAAATGGTTTATATTGTTTGAAAATTTAATTATACCATAGCTGTATGTTTCATGCTGATTATGTGATATGAAAATCAGTTTGTTGGGGAATATGTATAAATTAGCAAGCTGATGTCACAGAATTCAAAGTTGCATTTAGCTATATTCCAGAATTTACTTGTGTTTAATATGCAGATTTTTTTTTAAATTGTTTTGTGTTTGTACTGATGTGTTTTAGGGGCTGGAAAGTACTTGGCTGTGGCATCCTGTGACAACTTTGTAGATATTTACAATGTAATGAGCAGTAAAAGGGTAGGAATCTGCAAGGGAGCCTCCAGCTATATCACGCACATGGACTGGGACATAAGAGGTAAGCAGCATTCATTGTAAAAATGTACTGGAAAATTGATTACATTATAGACTAATAAAGTACACATATAGTATGGATTTGTGGTATCACTGGCAGATTGGATTCTTCAGCTTACGAATGTGCTCTCACAGCATTTGAATAAATATAAAACCCATGATTTTTAGTGCCACACACATAGTTAGAAGTTGTGCGATATGAAGTAAAATGATTTGTCTCTATCGATTGTTTTGTTTGGAGTTTTAAAAAATCTTTCCTGTTTATCATTTGACTTCACATGGCCAGTTAGTGATAGAACAAGGCCTTAAGGTGGAGGAGGGTATGTTTAGATTAGATATTAGGAAGAAATTCTTTACTATAAATGTGGTGAGGCATTGGAAATGGCTGTTCAGAGAGGTAGTGAATGCCCCATCGCTGAAGGTGGTCAAGGCTAGGCTGGATGGGGCTTTGAGCAACCTGGTGTAGTCACAGGGGTTTGGAACTAGATGGTCTCTAAGGTCCCTTCCAACCCCAAACATTTTATGATTCTATGTTTCTACTGCTTTAATAATATACTGTACAATGTGGTTGTATCTGTAGCTCAGGAATATGTATCCTTGTTGTTACACATAGCAGAAGGACCAGATTTCCTGTGTTCCAGGGTATTATTAATATATGATTACTTAAAATACTAAATTTTGTCCTCTTTCATTAAAAAGCAAGGCTGTGCAATTGTGCAATCTATTTGTTCGTGTTCTTATTCCTCTACATAATCACTTTTTAAACAATCTGATTTAATTTTGAAAGAGTGTTGTAAGTTAACTTCCTTTGAGAATTTTGAAAAGGAAGAGGACAGAAACATCGGTGAGAATTTCCCTCAGAAACGAAGTAGTATCTAGGTGTAAAGAAATCTCCTGCTTGGGGTCAGCTGGTGGCCAGGCAGCATAGGTGCATCTACATCCCAACAGCAGCCAGTTATCATAAACAAGCTTTGAATTACACCCAGTACATTTTGCCTACTATCTGATGGGACAGCCATCATAAGGAGAGAAAAGAGATGTTTTAGTACAGTTTTCAAAGAGAGTAGAAAGGGTTGTGAATTTAAGGGGTCAAAGGACTGGGATCATATTTCCAGATCCATTATTTATGTATGCAATTTTTTTCCAATAGAAACAAATAATTGATGCAATGCTGTTAGTAATAAAAAATTGAAACTAACCCTTCTTTTTTCCTTCTATAAAATGGAATCTTCTATGTTAACGTACAATATGTTTGCCATGTGTTTGATAGGAAAACTTTTGCAAGTCAACACTGGTGCTAAAGAGCAGTTGTTTTTTGAAGCCCCTCGGGGGAAAAAACAGACTATTTCGAGTTTGGAGGTGAGGAGCTGTACTGCCTTCTTAACTTGTTTGCAAATTAGACTTATAATATAGCCGTCTATACTAGGTAAGAGGGAATGGTGTATAAAACTGTGATTTTAAACTTTTAAAACAATAAAATTTGTAGGGGATTTCACATTTTTCTATTAAGAAACAGAAATTTGGCTGATTTAGTCATTAAAATCTCACTAGACTTCTATGAGTCTTTTCTGGTACCTAAACACCCTTGAAAACTGATTGCAGATTACTTAACCCTAACCTTGCTGTGGAAAACCTCATGTTTGTCATTATATAACAGTGTAATACTGTTATACACTATATAATACATATAGGCAAGAGTACTATATTGTACCTATAATGTTGTTTTGTTTTCTCAGATATAGAACATTTTCATAGGGTAGAGAGCAAAAAGGGATCATTTCCAAATTATATTTTCCATGGTATTGAAAGGCATTATATTGGAAAATATAATTTGTTTTCTTTAGCCTGAAAGGGTAGCTAAGGTGAAAAGTTTCAAAATACATCTTTAGGTTTTGGAATTGAAAGTTCACAGAGGTAAAATTATAGGTCTCAAATGAAATTCTGAATGGTAAAAAAATAGGTGATTAATATATTAAAATATTGTCTTTTAGATGTGATATATCTTTCAGGGGAAGGACTTTCTCTTGAAATTCGGTATGGAAAAATTGCCTAAGAAGTATGTTTTGTCTCAAATGGGTTATTTTTGTAGGTAGAAAAGATTGGCTGGGCATCATGGACAAGTGTTTTGGGCTCTTGCTGTGAAGGGATCTGGCCAATAATTGGTGAAGTCACAGATGTAACTGCTTCATGCCTCACTAGTGATAGTAAAGTGTTAGCCACAGGAGATGATTTTGGATTTGTGAAACTGTTCCGATACCCTGCTAAAGTAAGTAATTTTCAGCTATTTATGGAAAATATTTATTAAAAAATCTGCCTTTTCAAAACTGTGAAAAATCATCCCCCTGAAGAAAATAATGCTTTTATGTTTTTCTCATTTTGGTCAAAGAAAGCATTCAGTATTACAGTGCAGTTTGCAGTGCAATAACCTTGCAATGAGTAAGAATGATCATTCCAGGTCAGACTGTAGAGCCATCTCATGCAGTGTCCTGCTGCTGACTGTGGCAAATGAATAGGAAAAACGTTAAGAATTAGAATGCTTTGAAAGACAATGAGCATGTCTTTCTCACCTAGATTTTATTCATGATTTTAAGGACCTTCATTTTTTCAATATTAGTCATTTTTTTTCTAAGATGAAGACCTTTAAAATCGCACATCATAGAAAAGCCATTCCAGAAGCACATTGTATTTTTACTGCTCTTCAAGTACCTCTACTTCTCCTGTATATTTGGAGGTAAATGTGCCTTCAATTTTGAAATGGTACCCTGCTAAGGATGGTAGCAGTTCACAAGTACTGATTCAAAATATTCTATGTGTCTTTTATTCCAACTCAGTTGGATTATTGTCTGTCTAAGGAAAAGTGTTCCAGTGTTTATTGCTGGAATCTGTTTATAAACTAACTCTTTTATGCTTGATAGGAAAATAAGGTTAACATTTCGTGAAGTTTCTATAGGAGGGGCACTTGGCAAATCACGTGTTACAATCATATGAAATACAAAACAACTGAAGCATGAACTGTAAAGAAGTTAAGATGATGTCATTGTGCACTGGCAACTCATTTCAGTTTTGTCCAGCAGGCTGGGTAAATTTGATCTTTGCCCTCCTTTTCCCTTCCTTAGGGAAAGTTTGGAAAATTTAAGAGGTATGTTGCTCACAGTACCCATGTGACCAATGTCCGCTGGACCTACGATGACAGTTTATTGGTCACTGTTGGAGGAGCAGACACCTCCTTAATGCTGTGGACTTATGAGATGGAAGGACATCGGGATAGCAGGCAGTGTGACAGTGAAGAGTCTGATCTAGATTCTGAAGAAGATGGAGGTCAGTAGTAGTTTATCCAACTAGATGGGTTGTGCTATTTCAAGACTTTATTAATGTAAACCTGCAAATTTAGAAATAATTTATGGATTTTTTCTATCTTAAGTATCAAATACTCTTCAAAAATGTTAAATAAAATTTGGTTTTGGGGAAAGGATTGATAAACTGCTGTGAAGAAAATTATAATGAAGTGTTTAAGTTATTGCTTTGCGTCAGAGTACATAAAGACACTCTTGATATCTTCTAAATGAAAAATATTAAGTATCACTTATACATAGCTACCCAAAATCTATATTTAAAATAGAATCATTACAGTTTTAATTTGGTCACTAATTCTAAAGAAATTATATTGAAATCTGTATCATGTGAGATCATCATTATCTTGATGTTATAGCATCTGCTTCCATGACATGGAAGCACAGGAGACTGAAGAAGACTGAATTTTATATATCTATTTCAAGGTCACAATATCAGTCGTTAGACTGTGTTCATTCTATTTTGTAGCATTAGCTTCTGCTGGTTTTTCCATACTTATGTTTTCTTTTTCATGTTACAATTCCAAGGGTTTATGAGCCTCCAGACTTGTTTTCTCTTCTCCCAAGTGCAGTTTTTCTTCCTTGTCAATTCCTCAGTGTTCAAGCATTTTTAAACTATCACTGTTACTCATTAAATAGTTGTGTAATAAATTAACTTCAGCGGTCACTGAAGTGACAATGTGCTAAATGACCAAAGAAATGCATTAAATACTAAACATTCATTGCAAAAGATTTTTAATCACTATCTTTCTTCTTAAAAGTACTGAAGAATGCATCCTCAAAATAATTTAATTGCCTATAGGAGGACTTGTCAACTTTCACTTTCTTAGTCAAAAATGGCAATCTTCAGGGTTTCTGTTCAGCCTCTGCTTGAGACCTGTTAGAACATCTTAGCCCTATTATCTTCCCTAGGCTCTACTGCTTGACACAGAACCCTCTTAAGCTGTGTGTTCAAAAGTACTCTAAAATTAGAGAGCAAGGTCTGTGAAGATTTACAAGAAAAGACATTGACATCTTTATCCACAAAAGTTTCTCTTGGTCAGGTCCTATTAATTTTAGTTAGAATTAAGAACTATATACCATCACATTGTTGGCATTAGTATTCTCTATCTTTGAAAAAACAAAATGATGGAGAGTAAGTAACAATCCTGTCACAACTTAGCTTTTCCAACATGTTTATTTTACTATAGTAAACATCATCTTGATGTGCCTTACTGTCCCTAAGCATTGTGCAGGAACCTGGTGTAGATCTATAGGTTCCATGGTAATGGATGGATCCTGGAACTGAGAGCAACCAGACACTGAATCTTACAGGTCTTACGAGCAGGCATATGGTAACTGATTGTAGTTAAGGCCAAACAAGCAGAAGTGGGGTGGCTTTTAAAGTCCCGTGACTCTTTAATAACTTTTTTTCTGCAAAAATATTGTAGCGAATTCTTTTTCTTTGAATGTCTTTTATTGACAATGTTCATGATTCCCAGCTACTTTCTTTCTGTTGTGTATTTCTGTTACTAATAATCCATGCTATAACTGTTTTTGTAATCTTCTTGAATCTCATTGAAATCTCACAAATTAAGATTAAATTGTTGTTCTTGTACCTTATTTTGGTTTGATACTCTTCCCTCTGGTTTTGTTAGGCTATGACAGTGACGTGACAAGGGAAAATGAAATTAATTACACCATCAAAGCCTTATCAACAAACATTAGACCAATGTTTGGAATTAAGCCTCATCTGCAACAAAAGGAGCCAACCTTAGATGAAAGGTAATTACTAAATTACAATTCTAGACAAGAAATCAACCTGAAAAGATAATAGTAGAACAAAATTTTATTGGAATATATAATTCTTCACTTAAAAGGATATGTATAAAAATAATATAAATACTTCTTTGAAGGAAAAAAAGAAGTTACCCAAAGGACTAGGCTGTATTTTCAGAGAGCACAAAAGACTACAAACTATATATGCATATTTTTATGTTTGGGGGTTTCCTTGAGATGATTGAGTTTTTTTGCTGGTGTTTAATAATATTTTTTTTGAAACTTAAACACTGACTGGTAGTTAGTGATGGCGTTTTAGGCATGAGCCTGTACGATTGTTTTAGTGAAGGACAGCTCTCTGTTTTTTGGTTCTGCCAACAAACTGCTCTGATGAATTCAGCTCTAATTGTTCCTTGCATTGCTCAGTCTCCACGGAACTTCTACCTTTCTTTGAAAAATTCTGTCCACAGTGGTTCTGCAGTTTTTGTTAATGAATCTTGGAAAATGAAGTTGGTTGTTTTGCAGTGTTAGTTTTATATCTTGGTTCACTATTGTATGCTTTAAAAGAGAATGGGATGGGGAGCAGACTACAATAAACCCAGAAGATGAAGTAGATGCAAAATAACAAAAAACAATTTATAACCTCTAGAACATTGTGTTGTAGAATCTGCAGCTGAGTACGGGACCCTGAAAGTTGTTTGTTGTCCACCAAATAGATGTGGACAGTATATGTGACGAAAAAGGAGGGAGGGATTCCTAATACGGAAATTGGGGAACACTAATGCTAAAGAGAGGGAAGTGAGCAAAACAACAGGGTATTACAGGGTGTAAGGATATGGTGAAATAGGAGAGTACAAAGTTTTGCAGGAATGCCAGGCGTTCTGGGGCAATGCTCATGCCTATTCCCACAGTGAGGCTGGACAGGTCTGTGATACCCTTGTTGAGAAATACAGTGTGACTTCTGTGGGAGTTTCATATCATTTTTTGTTTTTGAGTTGCTTTGCTGTAGGAGGGAGTGGGATGCCTGTGTATAAAGCTGTGGTTCCCTGTCTTGCATTTATGAGAAATGGTCTTTCTCTTTTTTAATTAGATATATTTGATGTGGAAATCAGAAAGAAATAATGTACGTGGTATGAAAGTGTTGATTACAGATTTTTTTTTCTTTTTAATGAAATTGTAAACCTCTTGTGTTTCTTTCAATAACTGTTTCTGGAAGCTGAGTGAATTGTGTTTTTCAGTCTCAGATAAAGTACTAAGAGAATTAATTCTGTAGTAAGGTAATTAAATTGTGATTCAGAATGCAAAAAAATATCATGAAAGAATTCCATTACATACACTGTTGAAAAGTTTGGGGCCCTAAAACTTCAAAGAATTTTTTTTTGTGAAGAATAAAACCAGACTATTGTTACTGTATGCATTTTACCTTCTGTTCTGATGTTAACATTGTGTAAGATGGGTAAATGTTTTAGAAATGTTTTAGTCTACTGTCATAGACACTAATTTTTCTTTTGTTTTTATTATTCTTTATTTTTGCTTCCTATGAAGGCAGGGGGTAGTAAGGTAAGTTCACGTGCATGAAGTCAGGATTAAAATGCATGTTAATAACCTAAGCTGCTTGGGAAAATAGTTACAATTTGCAACAGAAGTGAGGAATTTACCTCTTTACTAATAATAATATCTTGTTAATGGATAGAAAAGGGTTAAGGGACAAATAAAGGCAGTTCTCACCCTGAGTTGACATGAGTGAATGCTAGAGTATTTGGGAGGAGGTGGTCAGATCTCATCCTCCTTTCCTCAATACTTTGGAGTGGCTAAGGAACAGCTTGACTTCACTGAGTCAGAGCTTGCCCGAGTGCTTGTGGGTGTCTGTAACGCAGGCGTCCCAGCGTTGCTGTGGAGGTCCAAGGCGGGACAGAGTGCTGTGAGCACATTGCACAGGTGCCTGCGGGGGCCCCAGCAGCAGCAGCACCATGCTGGAGCTAATAAAGCTCATGGGGGAAGGGAGCATCACTGCCTCGGCTGCAGCGTTTTGCCAGCGCACCTCTTCTGCTTGAGGGTCGGAGCTGCTGGGTGCACATCGTGTTCCCAGTGTGGGCTCCTGCATTAGGTTATGAACTCCTGCCCCTGCTCTGTTTAGAATATATGCATCTGCAAAAACATGCTGTTAAATTTGCAGCACAACAGATCCTTAGGCTGTTGGGCCACCCTTCAGACTTGTAGACTGAGCTGTCTCTGTGACTGGTACTCGAGATTTCATTCAGATTCAGTTGGTCTAAGGTTTACTTGCAGTGTTGAACACCAGCTCTACTAATGATATAGGATTCTCTAGCAGTGAAATTACCATGCTATATCACTGAAATTGGAATACTTATTTTAACTGCTGTTGGAAACACAAAATGGCACTGCTGTGAGGCAGAACTTAGGTCTGTAATTTGAATTATTTATCATTTCTGAATAATAGTGTTTATAGATAATATTTTTATGTGAAAAGATATGTACTGTGTGTCTAATTTTGTTGTTTAATAAATAGCATTATGGATACTCAGCAGCACAAAATGCATTTGAAAACTGTTTCTATCCTTTAGTAAGAGTTCTTTCCTAGTATGCTTTTGTGCTAGGTAAATTACTCAGAAAAAAAGTCCATGATGGTTGATTTTGAAAACGCTTCCGACTCAGCTACTCCCTGAACTGCACAGCACTGAAGGTTGGGAGATGCCTCTGGAGAATAATGCTCCATTCTTATTCTGTTCTTACACTCCCTGAAGTTGGCTATTTGTGGCTGTTAAAGGGGCAGGGCTGTGATTAATGTACCTTGCAGATGAATGGCTGTACCAAGAGATCACAAAATTAAACAACCAGGAATTTCAGTTAAAAATTTTCACCAAAAGTTTTAAAGATTTGCAAGCAGAAAAACTATTAACTCCATGGGCTGAGATCTCTTGCATGAAAAGATCCCAGCAGCTTATCTTTTGAAAATTCCTTTGGTGTTTTGCCTACACTCCCAGATATAATTCACAATCAGGTGTTGTGGCAAAACTGCTTCCAATTTTATTTAGTTAGTTAGTTAGTTATTCTTTTCTTGAGGATTTTTTTATGTGTGTATAGGGACATATATACAGATGCAAAAATAGATAACTTATTTTAGATCCTTATGTATTCAAAATGGGAAACAACCTAAAAAAGTATTTACAAACTAGTCCTTTATAGACTAAGAAGTGAAGAACTTTTTTTTGTTTAATATAGATAGTAAATAAATCTAAATTGTGCTTCCAAGGGATTGAGAGAGGAAGCATACTATTGAAGGGAAACATTTTTTATCCAAAGCTCACAACTATCACCTTATAATTGCCACTGAAGGAGAAATTCTGAGATTTTATATGGACATTTTCCATATATGTTTTGGATAAATGAACAGAATGCAATTACATTTTTCTGTTTGCCAGTCTAGTGACTGGTGATATGAATGTAAATTATACAAAGTCCAGAGCTCTTTTTGTAAAATATCATCTTTATTTCCTCCTTTCATTTTGTCAACTGATGTAATTTGGGAGAAGGGAGAAGTTAGGAGTCAAAATGAAAAACTATAGCAAGGGACTTCGCCCTAGCAGCTTCTTCTCTCTGTTTACCATATATGCAGAATAAAATAGCTTACAGGAAAGTTGAAATTTAACTTTAAAAACCCCAGTTTTCTAAAACAGGGCTTTTTGAAGCTAACCTTTTTGCCCATTGGAATGTACATTAGGGCATGGCATTAACGTTGGGACTGAAAATCCTGAAATTTCAGACTTCATTCTTTCCAGACATAAATTTAGTCATTATTAGTTACTTATATTACAAGCTGTAGACTGGAACAACATGATGGAAAAGAATGGTCTCCCTTTACCAGTTTGAGTTAATTATTTTTTCTCTCAGAGGTGAGCTAAAACCCATGTCTTTGAAGAAGTAAAAAAAACAGTTACCAAAGTATCAAGGTTTACCAAATAATTTCAATTTTGAATTCAAAGAAAAAAAGCTCTTCACTTTGCCACAAAAAAGGAAATGTCTAGAGAAATGATTGCATGGCCCAGTGATTAGAGTTGGAAGATTTGCATTTGGTTTATGATCTGTGTAGATTGGTTTTACCTACAGAGAATCCAAGTAGTCCTTCACTGTGAAAAATATCTGGAGGTATTTGAATTTTGTACTCCTTGAAGAATTGCATGCTTTGACTGCAGAACCTGTTCAAGCTTCTTTTGGATTTTATTGCGGGAAAGGTTTAGCTGTTTCCTTTATGCATAAATAGTGCATCAGACTTGCACTGCAAAACAAAGTTAAAACTAATTAAAAGACATTCAGTAAAACCCATTGTTTTCAGGACGGGGAAAAAAATCAGTGTGTGAATTGGTGAGTTGTTAACATTGTGTTCTTAATTTTCAGGATTTTTTTTCCTAAATTATTCCCTAAATTATTTTGCTTAATTTATAAGTGAAAAAAGCTAACTAGTGTTCACCTTGCCACAGTGAAGTTGCTTAGTGCTTCTTAAAGGAAGAGCTTATCAGTGGAAGTGTACCCACTAATCAAACTAACGTAGAGTGCCCATGCATATACAAATATTAGGAAATAATCTGTACATGCCTGTATGCTTTTTAATTATTAATAATGGTTTTTGGCTAGCCAAAGTATAGGAGTATTCCATCATACATGACTAAGGAAACCTATCCAGTGCAAAGTATCTTCAATCAACATAAACTGAATAAAGTAGTCATGAAAAAATAGTACATATCAGTAGTATTCAGTACCCCACACATTCTGATTAGCTGAGATAATTTTATTTCAGTATACAGGAAGGTATTTCTGTGACTGAACTTGAACATCTGTCTTTAATAGTGAGCTGGCTGTTCCATCCATCAGCCTATTTCAGGAAGTTAAACCTACATAACCTTTCTTTGAGTTTTACAGGTGTTGTGTTTGCTGACTCTAAACACGTGGTAAAGTTCAGAGGTTTTTGATTCTGCTTCTGCTTTTTTTCTCTATATACAGTAGAGCTGTTCTAAAGAATTATATTCTCATGCAACACATGTTCATAATTCCCATTGAAGTAAATGAGAGTTTTCTATAGAAATAATAGATTTATATGGTCTATGAAGTGAATAATCCCCTTGTAAAAAGAAGCATACAACCCGGAAAGTCAGCAATAATTATCTATATAAATAATTTACTATCACCTAACTTTTAGCCAAACTTGTATAAGTAATCCTTTTCTCTTTCCCATCTGCTGCTGAAAAGAGGTTCCAGGTAATGCTTTTATTTTCTATCTAGTCCATCTTTTACTGCCACTTCCCATTTTCCTTAAAAAGCCATCTGTCATGTTGGGTGCCATACCATGCACCTATCACTCTTCAGAATATTGCTGTATGAAAAATCTGAAATTTATATATATTCATTGTAGTTCTGTTTCATACAATAAGCTAGACACAATTTTACCTACTAATACGAACTCCAACTCCGTGAACTATTATACTTATCTATGTTTCACAAGTAATATTTTTCAGTAATATTTATTAAAATGCACTCTTTCCAGCCCCCTAATGGACAGCTGTTTTACATGTGATGATTTGACAGTCTCACCTGACATGTCAAGGAGTATATGTCACTAAATTATTTAAGCATTAGATTCCCTGTATGTGCATTAAGGAGTATAAACTGGCACTTATTGCTCATAGGACATATTAAAATATTTATTTATTTTATATATAATTATATAAATATTTATTTATATTTATCTAAATAATTAGTTTTATATTTTATCTATATTATTATTATAAGTCTTTTTTTGTCAAGAAGCAGTATTTGGAAATTACCAGCCTTCATTACATTCCAGTGGAAACCAGACCTCTGTAAAGTTTCACAAATAACTTAGAAGAACTTGCCAAGAGTAAATGCAAAGAAGTCCTCACTTTTAAAATCAATTCTATACTTCATGCTTGCCAACACCTTTGGGGAGGGCAGTGCAAGACACTTCATTCTGAAGAGTAGTGCAAAATCAGCGGCTAAACCCGACACAGGAAGGAACTTTTTCTTTTGTACCAACAACTGTAATTTGCTCTATGAAATCGTGCCCAAAATAATACTTGTATTTTTAGAACAGAAATAAATATTGTAAATCACACTGTTATAAGTTACCACAGAACTCAAAAAATTGGTGGTAATTTACATATGTTATAACACAGAAAATCATTCCTTGTTCTGTTAGTAACTTTAGATACTCAGTAACCATGAGGAAAATATGGAATGAAATACATCATACAAAAATGGGTAGTAATACTTAAGATATGCCTAAAACTGTGAACAAGGGATTTTTTTTTGTTTCAGAAACTACTTCAAAATGCTTGTACTCGATTTTTATGGTTTCATAACAAAAAATATTTAAATACATATACCAAATCTATTTTAATTTTAAAAATAAAGTACCAATATTGAGGTATTTAATTCCCTTATGCTAGATGGCTGGAACTCTCCTTCCCCATGCTAAAATTGATCCTATCCATATGTGAATTCACTCCAACGTGTTATTCATGCTCTGCTTCCCATCTTTTCCGCACAGTTTTTGAGAATGCAGCGAGTTATGCATACAGGTATATGACCACTGTGTGTTGTATATGCCATTAGTCACTTTGCTGCACATTACATACCAAACTAAATGTATTTTCAGCTTTCACACCTTCATAAAGGACTTGGAAAATGTGTTCTCATATCCTTCAGCATTCCTGTTTTTAAATGCTCAAGTTGTTATCTTGAAACTTAATTTGGAAGAGAATACATATGTGCTTGTAATTTGTGTTCCAGTTCCACTATTCTGGTTCAATATAGAATTAGTCTTTCCTGTACAGATATTTAGATAAATTGCTTAGGTGACCTGGGAGATAATGCAGCTGAGTAAAAGTTGTCAAGTTCCTGACTGTGCAGTCACTTCATTCTGTTGTGTGATAATATACGAATGTAAATGTACTCTAATAATTACTTAAGGATGATATCAACCTTTATTTCTATCTGTAGAGCCTTTAAGTAGAGATGGTCTTCTCAAGCAGTTGTAAAATGTGAGATTGTTTTACCTCTTCTCCCATTCTATCAAAAGGGATTTACAGGCAGCAACTGTTACAAAAATGCCACATTCTAGAACCAAGCAGCAGAGAAATATTCAGTTCCAGAAGCATAAACCTCTGTCAGAACCATGTCCTTTCAGTTTTTACTGCTTTCATCAAAGTTCACATATGTTCTTCTGCTATATTTAATTTTTCTGCCTTTTTTTCCTCTCCAATTAATTTTTCCCTTTATGTTTTAGGGATATAAGTGAATTAGGGCCAGGGTAGGAGAGGAAGGAAAGAGATGAAGTTTGAGTGCTCTATGTCAAATATGAGGCTGACAAGTGGAAGAAGGGCTTTTTATGCTGTGTTTTGGTAATCTCTAGAGGAGCAGTAATGACACTGTTGCAGAGTTGTCTATTGCAAATCAGAAATTAAAAATAAAAAGTCTTTCAAAGCATTCTGGAGTGAGCTTTTTTAATATTAAAATTAGGCAGGGAAAATGAAGACATAAATCTAAGAAACTAGTATTTTATCTGATTAACTGAAAAAAATGCTTGTCTGCTGACCTTCAAAATACACAGTGTACCAACAAATCATACTGTTCTGAGAAAAGACAGTCAATATTTTGAATCAGATTCATCATTCAAGAGCAGAGGTGAAATTAGAAGTACTTCATACTAAAAAGGAATATGAAAGAGACCTATTGCTTTATGTTTGATATTAGTTTATTACACTGCCTACTGGGTTAAATAACCTGGTTGTCACTGAATCTATACATGGAATTTATTTTTAAACAAAATGCTCCTCCTGAAGGTCGAGTTTAAATGATTGTTATCACAGCCACAAATGCAAATTCTATAGAATCAATAATCAATGCTCCTGCACATTACTAGGAATAGTTGCATATCTGTAATAGATAAAGTGTATTTGTTTATGTCTTTCTTCGTATAGGTACAGTTGAATGTAATGTGGAAGATGTTAGAGATATCTGTTAAACATACCTAATTGAGATTTCTTAATTAATTCTGGGCTATTCAGAACAGTGGAGCATAAGCTATGGCTGTTACTCCTGTATTTGCATGGTCTTGGTTTACTTCCACAGAAGCTTTGATCAATATCTCATTTCAGTTATGTAACAGTGAATGGGCAGGTGCGCCTAGAGTTCTTTACAAACTATTAAAAAAGCAGGAAAAGTTAGGGGTCTGCTGGAGGCATGTGGGAAGAGGCATGATTAGATTAATCGGGTAAGCCTCTATTCAGTAAAATTGGTGCAGAGAAGATGGAAGTATCTTGAAAACACAGCTGGAAAAAGCTAAGAGTATTTTAAAAGTGGTCAGTCATTTTAAAACAAGCTTGAATTGTTGAAGAATTAGAGAACCTAACATGTTAAACAAAGGATTTTCAGGTTTTGTTTTCTCCTTTGACATAGGTATTTCTTTTAAAGATGACTATGACTATGAACATGAATATGAATATGAGTTGAGTATGACAGGGCGATAAGATTTCCCTATGCAATAGCAGGTTGGAAGGTACTGTTAGTATGGAATGGGTGACGGACAGCCTTCTCTTATTCACAGTTCTTTATTTCAGACCACCAGTTAGTAGGGCATTGCCACAGCCGGAGAAACTTCAGACAAATAACGTGGGGAAAAAAAAGAGACCTATAGAGGTAAGAAAAGTGTTGCTCTTCTCATCTTCTTTTAGGATTTTGTTTTGCCAGAAACTGAACCCATTAAATGATTGTTTTATTCTAAATATATCAAAGGTGGAAATAGTGAATAGTGAGTAAATAGTAGAAAAAGTGGGAGAGAATTTTTTCTTGTAAGTAATAATAAAAAAGACTGTATTTCTTTTTCTTGCAAATGAAATGGAGTATAATTCAATTCTTAGTAATCATGAAAACTTAGAACTGGCTGTACAAAGCAGAATGTCTTGTTTAGATAACTGGATTGTTAAAGGGTGTATTGTTGCTAGTAAAACTAAGCATTTTTTTATTCCAATCTTCTTAGAAGTTATTTTTAAACTTCATTTTAAATTCATCACTGATAAGTGTTTTAAAAGTAATTTTAAAAATTCTACTAATGATGAGTTTAGCTTTGGCACCTGTTTTTTCATTACATGGCAATTGCAAATAAATACACCAATTTTTGATTAATCTGAAGTAAAAATTTCATCTAACCTTAGAAAATTCAGTTCTTTACCAACCCAAATATTGTTGATTCTGCAAAATATTTGGTGTAGCATAATAAACAGCTTTTTGACATCAGCACTCTAGAAGTTTTAGGCTGTTATTTAGGTTTCTAGTTGCTGGCTGGAATTAAATTGTGGACCAGTGTTTGTCATTCTTTGTTTCCTTAGTACCTTCTGCATTAAAAGAACTTTATTCTTCACTGTGCTTTATTTATTTATGTGCATGTGTATAGTATCTCTTTCAGTGTCTATATATCTGTGTGTATTATATGCACATTGTGCAGCATCCCCCTGAGAGGTGTGAAAGGGTGACAAGAATGTGCAGTGTGTGCTGCGTGTGACAAGAATGAGCAGCTGTGTAAACTGACAGGGGAGGCACGATCTCATCTGCTGTGGGTTCGAGATGTCATTAAACTCCATTGCTACATAAAGACATAATTAAAAAAATTGCATCCTACAGAAGAATGGGAG
This sequence comes from Donacobius atricapilla, assembly GCA_013397315.1. Classification (NCBI taxonomy): domain Eukaryota; kingdom Metazoa; phylum Chordata; class Aves; order Passeriformes; family Mimidae; genus Donacobius; species Donacobius atricapilla. Next base: position 82,656 of record WBMY01003409.1, read on the forward strand.
ATTCATAACTGCTTTAAGGTTATTGTCTACTGATGTGACTATCTTTTTTAGGACCTGATTTTGGAGCTGGTATTTGGGTATCGAGGCAAGGACTGCAGAAACAATGTGCACTATTTGAATGATGGTGCTGATGTAATTTATCACACTGCTTCTATTGGGATCTTGTATAATGTGGCAACAGGTAGGAGAAAACCCACTGGAGGGAAAATGTTTCTTCGCAAACATGGAATTACAGTTTATAAATAAATTATTATGCTTTAAGCATTGTAAAAGTATGTGGAAAAATATTATTTGTTGCTAAAAATTCAGTCTGTAGAAAATATTCATAATAGCTGCATAAGCAAACAAGTGCTCTGAAATGTTCCTGGTGACTGAGCTTTAAAGGAAGTGAAGACTTGTTTTTTTTCGTATTAACTTTCTGAAATTTGCATGTTGAAATGATCACAGAAACGAAAAGAGCTGAACAATGGGGTAATTGTAATTTTTTTTTTCTAAGAATAAGTTAACATTTTTGTTTAGCTTACTTTTCAGTCATCTATATCACATACATTCCTTCCCAATAACCCAGTGAGTTTAGATAACTTAGACCTTTAAAAAAATACACAATGCTATTTGTTTCTGAGATAGTTAAACATCTTGCTGTGTAAAACTTGAGGGAATAGTTTGGAATTACTGAGTGCTGTGTGTTGAAGTCAAGATAAAAAAATTAAGAGTTTCTGTTTTCTGGTTTTATGCTTCAAAATGCAACTGACCATAATGCTGTTTTCTAATAAATATTATAAAATTTTCAAACATTAGCCATGTCTATGTGTGTACAAATGTTTAATTAAAGTTGAACTAGGGTTTGATTTTTTTTCTTATTTTTAGGCTCTCAGTCATTTTACCAGGAACACAATGATGATATTTTGTGCCTCACTGTGAATCAGCACCCCAAGTTTACCAACATAGTGGCAACTGGCCAAGTAGGTATGTTTGTATTTTTGTAAAAAGAATTAACAGCATGCAATCAAGGCCTTGTAAATTCATGATAAATCACAAAAATACTTGATTATGCTATCTCCGTTTGTATGAGTGTTACTCAGTTACCTGTCCTCTTTATATGTTCCTTTGAGTGTAATTGAATAAAGTTGACAAAAATATTGAGGCATGAAAGATTAAACTTATCTTCTGTTTGGAGTATTATCAAAACTATTTTTTCAGAAATCATAAGCCCCATTAAATTAGTCTGGTTGTATTGGACTATCAGCTTGTGTTAGACCATCCAAAGAGTCATAGCCCTTCCAAATAGAGCTAACCTACATTTCTTAAAATACGTGTCAGTGTTATGTAGGTTTTACTTCATCAGGTAGATTTATAATACGTACTTGGTGGTTGGATATGATATAGCTGTAATATTCCAAAACCCTACAGATTAAGTGAGATTTAGAGGGAAAACATATATATATTTCATAGTGACATTAAGATCTATGAAGAAACCAGGTTTAAAAAGAAAAAAGAAAAAAAAAAGCCTATTTTGCATTAGCATAGCTGGTAGAAATTCCTGTTTCTAGGTTTTGTAGAGTAGTGATTTTTTGTAGCCCTGCAATCTGGTGGTAGTTTTCATATCTTCCATTGGTTCTCAGCAGATTCAATCCCACATTATTTTCTTCAGTTCATAGAATACAAAAAAACCCCTTATTTCAGCCAAAATAGCTTTTATTTCCTTTAGGTTTGTTTTAGAGGTTTCATGTAAATCCAGTCAGTTCTGCAGAGTTTATTCCCTTCTTTCCTGTGTCTTTTGGATTTTTAGCTGTATTTCTCATTAAAATTGACACACTGACAATACTAACTGCTTAACTAAAATAGCTTCCTTTCTTGGTGAGTTTCTTGCCTCACATCACTTTAAACAATTTTTAATGGAAATAATTTAAATGGAAAAAATCATCAGCAGATTTTTGTCTATGGTTTGATTGCAAAGAACATTTGCAGAAATTACAAACCTTGTATTGTCTTTGAGAATTTGCTTTTTCATTATATTTCTTAATCTGGCCCTGTTTGCCTTTCTGTAGGGGAGAAATGTAAAGATTTTTCTTCTACAATGTCCATCTTACCCAAGACAAAACACAGGACTTAAGCCTTTTTTATTTTCATAAATGTTTCTACATCAACCAGCAGTAGATCAATTTTAACTGTAAATTAAGGCATCAGGGACAAATCAAATGACGCTTAAAAATTACATATACTTTTAAGAAGAAAATTAAAAACAAGCTGGAAGTGAAATATCTTAAAACAGCACTTATTTTTTGATTTCAATGTGATGTTGGAGTGTATATACTCTAGAAAGAACATACTTAACTGCTGCTACTTTTCCTCATGATATAGTTGGCACAAATACTGTCACTGTCATGATTTAAATCTTCAAAAGATTTATAGAATCTTCAGGTACTCAAATGCTACTTCTTAGCAATTTTTCCCACTTGACTTGTTAAAATATCAGTGACATGAAAAAAAAATGTTTTTCATTTACTTTGGCTGAGAGAGACCTAACATACACCAAAACTAGATTTTTGTGTTGTAGCTCAAAATGGAAATCTGAGTATATTCATTCATTCAATGTATTCATTCTATGATTTATTTCTGATGTGACCTCCTTTTATCAGTAATTACTCATCTTTAACAGCAGTATTGGTGCTGCTGCAATACAAAAAGATGACATCAAGGTGTGTGTTAAGAAATTACACTGAATGTGGCATATATTTTCTTTAGCACTTATCTTATTTCTGATCTAATTATTTTTCTGCTGCTTTTCCATTACAGGAGACTCAGCAGATATGTCAGGTAAGGGAAACAAAATTTTAACATCTTCAGGTGTAGTTAGTCTATCTAGTAGCCATCTGCAACTTTATAGAGCTGTAAGTGATGTGAATTCATTTTTAGCTTATTGAACCCATGTATCAGTCATATTACTGGCAGCGCTGAATATAAGTCAAAACAGCTCAGCATACTTCAAATACAGAAAAATTTAAAATGTTAGAACACACTTAAAAACTACTTTTGTTGAAACATATTCCCTTCTTGCTGCTTAGTGATTAGTGAGTTCTAATACATACTGCTACCGTAGCGTTCCTGTGTATGCTTGCCGGTTTGGTAGACATGTTGGGGCTGACAACATTTGGTTTAGACCTTCAATTGAGTGTAATTTTAAATACGCATTTCTAAAGTAAATTCTATTGAGGAGGCCTAGGTGACTGAGTGAAAAAAATTAATCACCTTTCACATTTATGTACAATTGGCATGCAGTTATTACCACTGATCCAAAATGCTTTTTATGATGTCAGTTTAATTTTTCCTCTATCATTTTGGGTCTTTGACAGTCTTGACTGAGATATTTTTTATTAGTATTTTTTTTTAAACTGTAACTGTAAAAACTCATCACCATCATGTGCGAATGAGTTCATTGTTTAGCGGCCATAATTGTCTGTCTCGTGAAGAATCTTCAGAGATGCATAAATGTGTGGTCATGTGTACTAGAAAGTGTAATAATATTCATGTGGATCTAAAGCTTGTTCTGTGAGAACAATGTACATTGACATCTTTAGTGTGTGTTGACTTCTCTTAAATATGGCAAAAGGTGCCTGTTCTAAGGATGGGAGGAAGAATATAGGTACCTTGTCCCACACTTTTAACCTGTATTTAAAAGAAGATGATATGGATATTTATATGAAAGAACATCTTTAGTCCTGCATATGGTGCCTGCACACTTTCCTTGTGTCATGTGCCTTCTTTCCACTGTAACTTCAGTTTGAGCTTGTGTATATTACTAAGTTCTGTTGTCACTGCCGGAAACAAGCACTCTTAACTTTCTTCTTCTTTCTGGAACCATTAGTCTGGAAAACAAGCTGCTTCCTGCTTTCATTAGAAAGTTGAAAAGTTTTACTTAAAATTTATTGATTGCTATTTGGCGTCCTTCTTACCAACAGCTTTTTCTTTTTTAGTTCCAATTTTCAGTTGTCTACAGTGATGCAGGGGTTCTCGAAGCAGTAATGTTTGTACTAGGCTGGAATGGCAAATAAAGTTTCCTAATGACTGGGTTTAGATTCAGTCCACCTTACTAAAGGTTTTTTCTGTCCTGCCAGCCCATGGCAGCTTTATCTAACTGCTTCCAGAAGGAGATGACACCTTAGAACATCTCTCTTGTGAAAGTGTTGAGTACACAGGCAGGATTCAGTGTCAGGACAGAGACCTTCAGAGGATTCCATCACATATAAGGACCTAAGAGTCCATGTGTTTTGTCTTGCAGATCTTGCTCTGAAAGATTTTGTCAGTTCTTATTCAGGAAAACTAGGTGGGAGTTTCTGTCTGCCGCCCAAAAGAAAACTTTTTGCCAAGGTTATAGGGCAGGTGCACAACTCAAAGGTAATACAGAGTTTTCCCAAGGGGAGAGTTGAAGAGTGATAAACAGTTCAGAGCCATAATAAAGCTTTCCCTTCCCTCAACAGCAAGGAGTTTGCTGACATTTTTTTGGGAAGTGCTTGTTGCTGTTAACTCCTACCCTTTCTGTTTTAATGGCATGTCCATACTATGCTGTAGTACCTCTCAAAAGGTAATGATAACACCATGTTACTGCCATGAGATGATGTTCCAATGGGAAATAAAAGAAATTAAGAAGTAGGCTCCAAAGACTGTTTTGGAACAGCTGTGGAATTGTGCTCAAAAACAGAGTTTCATGTGGCTGAAATTTTGCCTAAATCCCTGTGCCTACTGTTTCCCATGACATGCATGCCTTTGAGGGCCTAGATTGAGCTGATTAGAAACACAAAACATGAATCTGAAAGAGAATTTAGTGTATGTGAATCTGAGTCTATGACAACTACCAGTAACCTTCAGACTCTGCAGTCAAATTTATTAGAGATAAGAAGTGAAGTTTAAGAATCTTACTGTCCTGGAAATGCCTTAGATGCTGCTTAGAGATTGTAAACTATTAATGGATTGCAAGATCTTTCGAGAAGGCATTGCACTGGGGAAAAAACCAGCTGTCATCGTGGTAGAGATAATCACATAAATTAGTAGCATGGCGAGACAGTTTTTACTGCAGAGAGCTTGCAGTCTATACGATGCAGACTAAATACTGTAGTTCTTCTACATCGGTAAGCAAGCTGACAATTCAGCTGATGTTCTCCTGAGAGGGCAAGCATTTCAGACAGGCAGCAGTTTGTAGAAAGGAGATTTTGGCCCTGCACTGTAAATTGATTTCTCTGTAGTTATCAGTTGTCCAAAAGCCCCGTGTAGAAGTTACGTTCTTGATGAGTAGCTTCATGAAGATTTTTGAGTTAGCATGCTGCTCTACGTTTTACTAAGAGAAAAGCAGGAGAAGACAGCTTGCTTTTAGAACTTCTTTTGTGCTTCACAAGTCCCATAACAAACTAAGCAACAAGTTAACATCTCTGGTAATGTAATGAGGCCAACTTGTTCATCCTACTAATGATCCTGTATGTCATAAATTGGTTTCCAAAGGGAGGCCAAAATCTGCTTTCTTTTCTTTCCTTTTTTTCCCCCCTTCTGATCACAGCAATTTTTGGGAAGTGCTTATGAAAAAGTATTAATTGCTTCAATAAGCAAATTATCACACATTTTCAAAACTAATACTAATGTCATGTTTTTATATTTGTGTAGCTACGGCTCCTTCTATTCACGTGTGGGATGCAATGAACAAGCAGACCCTGTCAGTACTGCGGTGCTACCATTCCAAGGGCGTTTGCTCAGTCAGTTTCAGCGCCACTGGCAAACTGCTGCTGTCCGTAGGGCTGGATCCCGAACATACCATTACCATTTGGAAATGGCAGGAAGGTAGGAAAGAGACTGGTTTTGGGGAACATGTTTACATGGCTAGAGATATATTGCCTTGAGTCAAAAGCAATCGTAACCTTAAAGCATCAGCCAATCAAAAATTATTACAATAAATGCTGTGTACTATGCTCTGTATAACAAGATCAAAATTAGATGTGTTTACCCGTTCTAGTGACTGCTAAATACATCTCCAGTGAAACTGTTGTGTAAAGATCAAGATAGTTCATTGATTTCCAGTAAGAATTATGTAAGGGTTTTTCTTTTTTAATTGTCATCATTGTCATCATCATCATTATTATTATTATTTTTATTACTTTATTCTTCTCTAAAGTGTGGTTACTGACTAGGTTGTCATACTCCTGAAATTATTCCCCAAAGTTGCAAATTGCAGAAATGGGGTGCCAGGACAACTCCTCTGTGCATATAATTGGTGCCTTGAGCTATGCTATGTGTTTTCAGGTTGGCTTTGATCTGTATTCCTGATTTAGGCTAAAGAGATTTGAGCTCCTTTCCTTGGCTCCTTTCTGCCTGGCAAAGCCATGCCCAGCTTATGGATCTGATTCTCTAGTCTTAGATGCTTACTTCCTCTCTCTTTGGGATTGCTGTTGATCAACTAGTTACTCTCAGAATTTTAAAGATCAGCTATTGAGTTAATAAAAAGTGATCTTTCACAGCTTGTCTGATGGTTCCTGTGGGCATGGATGCAATGTCAGGTGTGTGTTTATACAATCTTAGGTAGGATGAAGGATGTGTGGTCAGAACATGCCTATGTTCATCTTCAGGGCTGATACACATTCAGAATAGCAGCTAAGGATCCCAGCTGAGGAGTCTACATGGGTCAAAATTATTTCAACATTTTTTAACCAGAAATGTGTCTTTTTCTCAGCAAATTCAAAATGTCCGTTTTCTTTCTGCCAGGTGCCAAAATTGCCAGCCGAGCTGGTCATAACCAGCGTATATTTGTAGCAGAATTCAGGCCAGATTCAGATACACAGTTTGTTTCTGTGGGAGTAAAACATGTCAGATTCTGGACACTGGCTGGAAGAGCTCTCCTCAGTAAAAAAGGGCTGTTGAGCTCCATAGAAGATGCCCGCATGCAGACGATGCTTTCTGTAGCTTTTGGAGCGGTATGTACTTCAACAAACCACCTGAAAATGCGTAAAAACAAATTTTTATACCCTTCTGCCTTTATTCAGTTCAGTGAGACTTTTATAACCTGCTATATCAGTTATTTTGTTAAACTCAGTTTAGCCTTCCTAATATTAGGTCTAGTTTGCACTAGTACCAGCTTTCTTTAGAACAGAAAAGACAAGACTATGGGTTTCTATGTTTTCTGGCAAAACAAACATAAATACTTTGAACTGATAACACACTGCTAGTTATTTAATCTGGGTAAAAACAAAGCTGAATCGAGACTGCAGGAACCAAACAGTAGAAATGAGGCTAATTTTATGCCCACCTGGAGGTGATACTTTTGTAATCTGTATGTGCTACTGCTCATAGGTGATCAGAGAGCAGCATTGTGCTGGGGCATTTGTTAATGTTGGACACTGTTAGACTAACTGCTTTAGGGGTCTCCTTTGCTTTGTGGGTTTTTGGACATGTGCAGGCCATCTTGCTAAGTTCCACAGCACTGCTGGGTCTGGAGTTGCTCTTCATGAGCAGTACTCATATCTACAGTGGGACAGAAAGCCACAGATACCTTTTGTGAAGTGGTCCTTTGCTTTGATTGCCTGCATTTCTGTCCTGTTTGACCATCTGCCTGTTTGGTACAAACTGAATTTACACCAGTTTTGATTTTTGAAACCCTTAACTGGGCCATGGTTTCCTTTTTTTTTCTACACTCTTTTCCACAGTGGTGTCTGCTGATTTAGATGAAGGTCTTACAAAAAACCAAGAAATTTTCCAGATGATAACTGTTACTGATGCCCAGCCCAGGCATTAGTCAGGGGCTTAGGAAACCTCTGTAAACTTTCTTAGGAAGAGACCTTAAGAAGGTTCTTAGTGTGAGAATCAGGCTGTATGCTGCATGGCCTGAAGTTTGGTATGAGGGCTGAGGATGCAGGGCTTTCAGGGGTTTTGTGAAAAGCTGTGCAAACTGAATAAAGTCAAACCTGGTGCATTTTCCATGCTTCTGTAGGGAGCAGTTCTGGGAGTGTTGTTCTTGATTTTATCTCTAAAAGGAGCTGTTTAGCTCTCCCTAAACAGAAGTTGGAAACAGCCCAACAGTAATGCTGTGAGGATGATCTGAGGATCTGCTCTCAGCTTCATTTCCAGTCCTCTTGTAGTTTATTAGAATCACACACACACACCCTGAAGACAAAGGATGTAGAGCATCAACCCACTTCAGTCAAGGAAAGTGTTTGGGCTACATATGTACATGCATACTGACACTCTTGAAACATGATGATAATGCTACACGTGATACTGAATTTGAGGATTCATCTAAGTTACTAAACCAGTTTTGCTCAATAACCAGTTCCTGCTGGAATCCTAATAAATAGCCATTTAATTTCAGAGGTAATTAAATTTATTTTTATTACCTTTCAAGAGCAGTAAGCAGAAGTAAAGAACAGACAGCTCTTAATTCTAAATAAAGTCAAACTCTTTTCTTCCTGAACTAAAGGTTACTGTAATCATGTGAGTCTCTTTACCTAACCACAAATATTACTGCAAGCATTAAATATATAGCAAGGAGGTGCAAACTGCCTGCTTGTGTAGAATGTCAGTACTTACTGTGGTATTCTACTTTTTTTGCCACACATTACACATCTGATCGGCTGAGAGCATAGATAACCATATGACTGACTTAAGTCTTTGCAATTTTTCTTGCAAAAAGAAATGCAGTGATTTTCTTCAATCTACAAGAAAGCATCTTTCAGACTTCAAGAAGGAATATAGTAGCTTATCATTTTTGTCCCTAGAAGTCTTTATTGCCCCTTCCACAGTTTCCTCTTCTGCAGCTGCAGATAAAAGTAATTTAGCCTCTAAGTGCAAATGGTGTTTATTTCTGAATGTTTTTCTTCCTACCTTACTCAGAATCAGATGATGAGTATATTTTTCCCCTTTTCAGAATAACTTGACGTTTACAGGTACTATCAGTGGAGATGTTTGTGTTTGGAAAGATCATGTGTTGATACGAATTGTGGCCAAAGCTCACAACGGACCTGTTTTCACAATGTACACCACACTAAGGGATGGTTTGATTGTTACAGGAGGCAAAGAAAGGCCGTGAGTCTTCTTTTTTCTTTTTTTTTTCCTGCATGCATGTGTACTCTCTAAAAATGGCTTGGATTCATCCCATCAATACTAGTTAAAACATTAAAGGTAGAAGAGTAGTCCCTCTCAGATCCCTGAGAGGCGTTAAGAGCAGCCACCCCCTCCAAAGTGCAGGTAACCCCATATGAGCTTCAAGTAGCTATTTTTCCCATTGATTGTAAGAGAAAACATTTAGTCTGAAATTTAGAATCATAGAGTGGTTAGGGTTGGAAGGGGCCTTACAGATTTTCCAGCTCCAACACCCATTTAGCTTTAAGCACTAAAAAGTTACCTAGTCTTTGTGGGTTACTTTTTTCACTGAAGGTGTACTGAGGTTGTTAACCCAAGTAATTTGCACAGTTGTGATTGAATACATGAATGATAAATGTTATACCAGTATGATGCACAACTTCTTTCAAAGGCAAGTTATGGTGACAGAGGCAAGCTGTCTTCTCTGAAGTCTAAGGTACAGCAAGGTTCTTTGTTTCAGGGGTTGCAAGCAAAATATCTCCTCCAGCAGTTTAATTTTTTGGTGCCTTCCTAGTGATAAGAAAATGCTTCAGCTGTGATACAGTCCATCTGATGACATAATAGTGCCCCATTTTGCAGGACACAGGCCACTTACCTTTTCAGACCCAACCGAAAACTTACTTCTGTGTTTAAAATATTTCCTTCTGCTATTTATAAATGTCATTGTTATTTTATTTGGAGGATATTCTCTCTACCACTTAGCTTCAGAGGCTCTTAATAATTAGTATTTGACGTGAAACAAATAGTAATGAATAACAATAAGAATCCAGAATTCATCTGCTGTGGGAAAATGAGGTATTGACAAAACAAATTTTCATTTAGGAAGACTGCATGCTTTTTTCTGCCTTAGTTGCAGTTCACCAGCCTGTTTTAGTAAAATCTTGCTGAGTATAATGATCAATCATATGTCAAAACAGTGCTAGTGGGAAGCAAAGAATATACTATTGCAAGGAGTATCAATTTATAATTCATTATAGTTCTCTTAATTCTACTACCACTACAAATCAGTAATTGTGATTAAACATTCTGAAGTTCTTGGTATGATTATTCAGTAATCAAAGCTGTAACCCAAGCAGCTCGATATTGTGGAACACTGCATTTTTGTTTCTGTTAGGGGAGATTGAAGGCAGATAAGACATGTCCCAGCTCAACTAGAAATGCCAGATTTATCACTGTTTCAATAGACGTTATCTCCTTTTTAGAAACTTTTTTTATTTCAATGTGTTCTGTACTGAAATACCATGGGTTTTTTGCAGGTGGGAGGGAAATACTTAGTGTTTTCATAATTAACACCTATTAGTTGTGTGAGTTTTCCGCTGTGTCTTTGTAATTTGTTTTACAGCAGTGAAAATAGTGACATTTACACAAAAGTGAAAATCTTCTGTCATTTATTTCACAGAAGTAAAATACCTGTTCTGTTTCTCTCAGCTATAATTGGAAAATCGATGCCTGCCTGATTATTGGGATTGTAGTTTGCACACTTAACTGTTCCTTTGACTAGACAAATTCCCTCAGAGCTACTCATTCAGACGAAGCTCAGCAGCACCCATCTTTTAACTCTTTCTGTAAAGTAGAACAGTGAGAACTTGGAATCAATGTGTCTTGCTGGACTGTGAGGCTCAGCATGTTAACATCAACTATTCAGTCAAATTGAATCTTTAACAATTTAAAGCATTCCAAAATGCCTCATTTACAGTACATTAAATAATGTAGTTCTTTCACCCATTAGTTGTCCTTTTTGTGCCAGCTGTTACACTCATGGTTCTTCCTGATGTCTTCATAGTTCCAAGGAAGGAGGAGCAGTTAAGCTATGGGACCAGGAGCTGAAACGGTGTCGTGCCTTCAGACTGGAGACAGGACAAATGACAGACTGTGTTCGCTCTGTTTGCAGAGGCAAGGTAAACAAAGCTGCCTGTCTGTAAAATAAAGCTTATAATTTGTGGGTTGATGTCTAAATATCAGATAAATTAGTTCTGCTTTCTCTAGTATTTGAAATTAAAGGCTGAACTAGAAGGTGCCTACAACTGATATTGTGGCAGAAAAACATCTGCCTTCTGAGACCTCAGTCCTTCTTAGGATAATATTTCATATATATTTTTGTTAAAGACTAATTAAGGATTTCTTTTCTATTTCCTTTTCACACTTCAGATATCAAATGACAAGCAGTAAGTCAGCATCACGGTATCTACAGAGCTTTGTACTTTAATAAATCAGAGCAGTTTAAAAAATAACATTTCTTTGATTATTTAATAACTTGACTTAAGCAAAATTTCTTGACAGAACTATAGCTCTAGATGACATTTTAACTACTGTTCATCATGAGAGGTTAATGTATTTTATCAGAGATAATTCTTCCACTATTGTTCAAGGGGAAAATTCTCGTTGGGACAAGAAATGCTGAAATAATTGAAGTTGGAGAGAAAAATGCTGCATGTAACATTCTAATTAATGGTCATATGGATGGTCCCATCTGGGGCCTAGCAACACATCCATCCAGAGATTTTTTCCTTTCTGCTGCAGAAGATGGCACAGTAAGACTCTGGGATATTGCTGAAAAGGTAGGTGTTAGACAATACTTGTTTAGGAAAACAAAATAGACTTGTGATGGTGTTGCAGAATTGAAACATGTTTTTTACTATATTCTGAAAATAATCCATCTGATGCTGTTAACATGTTAACAAATTATTAGCATAAGATGCTTTTAAAATATGGACAATTAGTAACAATTACTATTCTGGGTTTTTATTTCTTCACAGAAGATGCTGAACAAAGTCAGCTTAGGACATGCAGCTCGTACTGTTTGTTACAGCCCAGAAGGTGATATGGTAGCTATTGGCATGAAAAATGGAGAATTTATTATTCTGCTTGTGACCTCTCTAAAAATTTGGGGGAAAAAACGGGACAGAAGATCAGCAATTCAAGATATCAGGTCAGAAAATATAATTTGTGGTCTATTGTAGTATGCTAGAAATCTCTAATTTTGGTGTTTTTTTTCTTTAAATACAATTCTGTGTTCTGAGGAACATTTCAATGATATTTCAGAGAGCTGGAATCAATGAGTGAACTGTGGAGTTTGTGTGATGATGCTGATACCAGGGGTAGGAAAGGAAGGGGAGGTACCTGAAGATGAGAGATGGCGTCAGTCAAAACAACTGGTGGTGTGTACACCAGTGAGGAGTGGTGTTCCCTGGGGGCTGGTGCTGGGTATGGCAGTATTTGACATCTTGGTGGCAGCAGGGACAGTGGGATCAGGTGTGCCAGTGACACCAAGGGTGTGGTCGACACACTTGAGGGAAGGGATTTGTGAGAGGTAAAATGAGATCAGACACTTACAGGTGAAGACTGGATTGTGAGAGAGAATGGAAATGCCAGTCTGTCAGTTTGCTGTTTGTTGTGTTTGTTAGAAAGGAGTATGAACTAAAATTTTGCTTCTGTTTCCTGAGTGGAGGAGCAGACTTTTTTTCCTGTGAGATAAATTGGTCATAATCAGCTAAGGAAAGTTTTGGAGAGCAAAGTGTGATGAGAGAGAAATATAAGCAAAGAGACCTTTCAGGAGAGCTCTGCTAGGAGTTAGGAGGTTCCTGGAGTTGGAAAGCTGTCCCAAGGCAAGTTTCAGAGAGAACAGAAATAGGGAAACTTCCCTAGTAACACAGAAGTGGCTGTGAGGGATTTGTTCAGCTCAGGAAGCTACTGAGTATTAGAAAGGAAAACTGGAAGAAAGAATCCGGTGTGCAAAGGTACATTGGGCAAACAAAAGGCTTGATTTACACCTTTTTATTCAGTACATTTCATCTAGGAATTCTGGCTTTTCTTCAGTTAATGCACTTCAGTTTTCCAGTTTTTAACCTTTTAAGTATAGCATCAGGGAGTCAGTGTCATCAGGGGGATATCACAAGTTGTTAGACCATCAGATGGTCCTGAAATCAGATAATGAACAGAGGTATTCAAGAGAGGTTCCCAGTTCGCTTATATGTGTAATCTGTACCAAAATTATTGCCACCTTCTGCTGGATATGCATTCCCTGAAAATTAAATTTCAAAAGTGTTTTGATTAGCAGACTGAATACTCTGCCTCCCTCTAGTTCTGGATAGCAGATACTTGAAATGCACATTTCTGTACTTCTCAGATATTATAATCTGTTGTAAGTGCCAGCCTGTGTTCATGAAACCCTTTTATCTATTCAGGTTTAGCCCAGATTCTCGTTACCTAGCAGTTGGTTCCAGTGAGAATGCAGTGGATTTTTATGATCTGACTTTGGGTCCCACCCTAAATCGAATCAGCTATTGCAAAGATATCCCAAGTTTTGTGATCCAGATGGACTTCTCTGCTGATAGCTCTTATCTCCAGGTATCAGTGCTTAATTGTTCAAGGTACTCAATGGAAAACATACTCATGACAGATACTCTGCAAGTATTCACCTTTGAGAACTTCTAAGTTTTGTAACTAAGTGTTGGAGTATGGCGCAGCCACTAGACTTACTTTGTTGTAGTGGTAAGTGGATGCCTTTAGTTTTGAATAGTTTTTCTGGATATCAAATACAGAAAATAAGCGAAGAAATGAAAGACAGATTTCAAACCTCCCCTGATGAGTCTCCCTGCCTTTTTACCTCTGGTGCTGATGGGCTGTCTTTAAAGAGGAGGGAGTACAGTCTGTCATTCTGCAGGACCTGGGGACCTATGAATTCTTCACCTCTCTGACCTTCATGATGGCATTACATGTCTTTTTAGTGGTGTTTAGTGGAGCAGCACTAAAATCGTGGTGTTGCAACTTCCAACTATAGGAGGGCTTAAGACATTTCTTAAAATAAAAATAAAGTAAATGTAATATGCTTTCTATATTTTATTTGCATCTGAGAGCAGAAATAAGCTTCTCTCATTATCAAATCAATATTTACAGCCCAAGAGGAACACATTTGTGTCCGTTTTAAAGACAGGAATGAATTTTGCCTCATTTGTATATACTCACACACTAACACATATGTGCAGAGTGTGAGTTGTTTCATTTATTTTTTACTAATTAGACGTTTAAATGTTAAGATTTCTTATGTTTTTCCACTATTGCTTTATGCTTGTCTAGATTTTTGAGAATTTTCCACCATTGACTAAGTTTTCTTAATAGCTGTTACTTTATGGAGTAAAAAGTAACTGTCACAAAAATGCTTTTCAAAGCCCTCTGGAATTATACTTTCATCTTTTGAAACAAGTTAATGTAATTCTCTGTGGTCAACTCAAAGGTCTCTACGGGGTCTTACAAAAGGCAAGTGTATGAAGTGCCTTCAGGAAAGCAGCTTGTGGACCAGGCTGTGATTGACAGAATAACATGGGCTACTTGGACAAGGTAAATGATTCACACATTTACACCTGTTAAAACACCTGGAAATTCCAGGGGAAGCACCTACTATTTAAAAGCATTTTTAATCCCTTCAGTCAGATATTTTCTTTCAACATCTGCTCTGGCAGCAGCTCCCCTAAATGCAGCACAGCAAAGGGCAGTACAGAGATAATTCCCTCAGTACATGGGGGCAATTTTTCAAAATAGTGATGAGAGTACCGGGCCAATTAAAACAGATCCAGGCATAAAAAGACAATACACAACTAGGGTAATTCAAGTTCATTTACAGTACCACACTAATGGCACCTGTATAAGTTGCATATTAGAAGGCATACAAAAGTACTTTAAAATACCTTAAAGTTATATTTCTTTCAAGATACTACATGAAATATAATACCCAATTTTGTTTTTATTTTGCAGTTAATTGATTTGTTTTCTATTCTATGAAAATCTGACTTTCTGTGCCCTTTTCAGTCGCTGTTGCCTTGTTCTAATTATTGTCCTCTAATTATCACCCAGACAAAAATTGAGAAAAAACGCTTGAAATTTTTCCGCATTTGAACCATTTTAAACAATAAGAATCCTGACTATTTCCTGCAATATACAAATAAAACTATAAGGTTTTAGAGGGCTCTGCAAGACTCATTTTGATAGATTTCTGGGTTTTGTTTGGGTAATCAATTTTTGTCACCTTCTTGAGACAAAACAAAGAAACTGGTATTTCCTGATCCAGTTCAGTATGTCTGATGTAAATCAGGCCTTTTTGCATGTAGTGTACTGTGCCCTGAATTGGGGGGAAAGAATCACAGAAGAATTCCCAAATCATTCACTTTATTAGCAAATTATAAATTTCTGGTTTCTGTGCATTCCTGGAAGTATGCATATACCTTGTAAGCAGAGCTGAGTAAAAAGCCCTTTTACAGGCTTTGCAAAGGAATTTTTCTGGACTTGTAAAATAATTATGTTTTCAGGGCAGTGCAGGGCAATTTTTCTTTCTCCGGTTATAATGAATAACCTTCATTGGACTCAGAGAAATTTTTCTTTCAATTGATATGAAAACACTACAGAAGCAACAGAACGCAGTTATATGCGCTAGAGAATATAATTTTTTTTATTTTCCAAAAGCTGAAGCTTATTCATCTCAGGTTTATGCCATGGTGTTTGATTTCTAGTTGTCCTTTCCGTCTTTCTTTTATTTTTTCNAATGCCTCACTGGACAATAGTAGTACTACTGATTTCACCCCTGGTTCTCTTACACTGTGCCATGGCCACATTATTTTGGGAATTATATTACTGAATCAGTTTCAGGGGCAATTATGGAATGATTCAAAAATTAATTACAGAATAAAAGCTATATAAGATATGCATGTGTGGGAATAAAATGTAAACACTGCATTTTTATAGAACCAGTTTGAATGTGAGATCTGCTTTCTATTTCCTGACTCTTGTTTTTGCCATGGATTTCAAAATAATTTCTTGGTCTTCTGTTTCAGTGTTCTAGGGGATGAAGTAATTGGAATCTGGTCCAGGCATGCTGAAAAAGCTGATGTGAACTGTGCTTGTGTCTCCCACTCGGGAATCAATCTCGTAACAGGCGACGATTTTGGCATGGTCAAACTGTTTGACTTTCCATGTCCTGAAAAATTTGTAAGAATCAGTTCTTGCATGGTTAAAACAACAAGTACTGTTGATAGTAGGATCTTGTCTTGTTTCTCTAGAAGTCATATGATGGAAATATTTTCTTCTCTAAATCTGTAGCTTTTTAATACCTCCTTAGCTCTATAGTCTCATATGAGTGCTCCACAGCAGAGTTTCCCTACCATTTTATGCAAGGGCTCAAATATTACTGATATCGTCTGCCAGTCTGCTCTAGTGTAGTGCCTGCCTAATGGAAATCTCAAAGCCCTTAGTAATTTCCACATCTCTGATCCATTTGACAGATGAGGAAGATAGCTGGTGATTTTAGTCCCATCTGTGTATCTTCACAGATGAAGAATTTACAGATTTTTCACTAACACTGTTAAATTGTTTCACTGGTTTTTATGATTTTAATTTATAATGGTTTTAAAATTTCTTTTCACTGTTAATTTTCAAGATTTGAGACTGCACAAGGTAAAGTGGTCACCCAATTGCAATGAAAATATTTTTTTTCAGTGTGAGGAATTTTACACAAAACTTGGAAGTTAGTCATGTGACAAGATGTATTTAATATTATTGTGTTAGCTTGAGCATCCTTTCCAATTTGCAAGTACTCTCTTATTGGCTGACAATTTAATCTGCATTGCAGATCAATAGTAGTTCTCCTTCAGGAGATCTTTCACATTTGATAACCTATATAACTTCCGAACGTTGTAAATACGTGATGCAATAAAAAGGTAGATAAAAACATGCAGACCTTCTTTGATTTAGGAGGGTACAGAATATTTAGCCTCTCATTCTGTTGTTGTTTGGGTTTTTTTTCAGGCAAAACACAAACGATTTTTAGGTCACTCTGCCCACTTAACTAATATTCGATTCACAAGTGGAGACAGATACGTGGTCAGTGCCGGTGGGGATGACTGCAGGTAGGTGTCCTTGCCATCCCTGTCAGAACCCACACACCACTGCACGTGGACAGTCCTTACCAGTGTAAAACTCAAGTTCAGCCTTTTGTCCGTGCGCTTGCTTTCCTGTTTTGATATGGAGAAAAAGATATTTGTGACAAAATAAACATCCCAAATGTTAATGTGAACAGCTAATATTTGATGAGTTAAAATGTTCGCATGAATATTCAGAACATTATACTTTTAATGGGAATTTCTTTTGGCTGTGTTAAGCATTTCTTTTAACAACATTGTAGTCTTCTATATCTCATATTTAATATCTTTTTGAAAACACAGCTTGTTTGTTTGGAAGTGTGTGCATATGCCTCATTGAGAGAGACATGGAGACTTGCAAAGAGGAAACTGCATGAAGTACCAGGCATGAAATACCCAGGACTGCAACGTGACATTCTACTGTGCCCTGCATGCATAAGAAGTGACCCAAGACACAGAGCAATCTGTCTCTGAAAGACAGGAACCCGGAGTCTGCCAGAAGGAGGGACTGTCACAAACACACTGAGGCTCCTAGGTTTGCTGCAGTGTCAGATAATCTGGGTTTGTATTCCACTCACTGCCAGACATTGAAAACAAAATACATGGGTGAAAGGAAAAAGTGAATTATTAATCAATGTACAGTTTCACAGCAAGTTCTTGGGGTTTTAATCATGAGATGCTATTTCTGACCTAGTGCTGTACATTGATCTGTTTTCAGAATGAATGTTTTTCCTTTAAGTTTTGAGGTCTAAATAGCATAGATAAAAAGAGTTTTCCATATTTTATTACGGAGAGAGACCATATATTAACTCTTAAATATATAGTATTTTAATAAATGTTTAATTATTATAATGGAAATTATATTTCTATGGCTGGTCAAAAGGAAACATCATATCTGATGAAGCAGAAAATAATAGAGGTGATTCCTTATGACTGAAATATTTCTGTATTTAGAGGCCTGGGTCACAGTCATGTCTGGTGAGAGCCGTTGGATATGCATGATCTTCATGGCTAATTTAGTGTTTCTGTTGCACTTAAACATTAAATTAGTTCTGTGAGCAAAAATAGATTTGCTCACTTTGCGAGTGCCTTGCCCACTACCTAAAAGTCTAACTCCAATTTTTGCCTTGTGAATAAAAGTATTCTCAGTGGAAGAGAGATTATTGCTGTGTTACTTGACTGGGCTGTGAGCCTCTCTGCTGGAAATGAGGACCAGAGTGAGGATTTTGTATCAGTAAAGTTTGGGGTGTCAGCAGTGGCAAAAATAGGATTTCAGAGCAATATGAATTGATTTGATTTTCTCAGCATCATAGGGGAGATTCAGAGAGAACTTTCTTAGCATTATATTTTATACATTTGAACTTTTTAATAGAGTTAGGACTAGCTGGGAGATGTCTCTATTCAGATTTCTCTTCTGATTGTAAAAAATGTCCAATCATCTGCTTCTTTGAATGGACCTGTTGTCACCTCGAGCATTTATTCTATCCTGCAGCATAACTGAGATTCTAAGTTGGAAAAACATTTCAGTGATAATAAAATCCTGAACAAAGTTGTGTTTTGGGTACAAGTGAGGAAGATTTTGTCAGCTGTTTTGTCTAAATTATGTCAGAGAGAAGCATTACAGACAGTTAATTTTCATACAGTATAGCAGGGATCAAAAATCACTAATTATCAGCACTGCTCTCATCTGCTGTGAACAGAAAGCTCTCTTTCTGTGTGAGCCAGTATTGCTTTGACAGTGGCACTTGTTTAGGTCAGTCAAGAGGCTTTGGTATTTTTCATCTCTCACATTTTCTAATGCCAGATGAAAAAGAAATAAACCTCATCTCTTCTTGTAATCATCTTGTGTGCATATTGGTTACAGAGGGAATGGAAGGGCTTGCAGATAGAAGAGAAGAAGAAGAAAAGTTACAGAGCCAAACTTTTGTGCTCTCCTTGTTATGTGGTATACAAAACTAGTTACCCAACTGTCATAGGTAGTATGTTTTATATATCAAACTGTAACGAATATTTATTTTAAAGGCGCTGATGAACTAAACAGTTACCAGGTTTCTCAGCATGGCGGTTCTTAGCAAAATCTTGACAGCCATGCAGCTGATATTCTACAAGAACAAAAACTCCGAGGATTTGGTCATGAGTTTATAGGGAGATTTTGACACAAATGTTTTTGAGTTTAGGGAAATTGGTTATGAGAGTTGTGATTAGACCTGATGTATCTCACAACCTTGTTTTCTGTCTGTCTGTTGTACATGAAAATTAGTCTCTGGTGTTTATATCTTCTCTTTACTAGAGAAATGGTTTGCAGCGTGCTCTTTTATGGCTGTGAATTTACCCTTATTAAACACATCTGTGCAGGACTTTTGAACTTGAAGTAAGATTTGTCCTGCCTCTATTTTAAAGTTGCCTTTCACTGGATCAAGATGGATGACTGTTAAGAGCTCACTCATAGTCTTGTCCTACTCAGACTGCCAGATCGAAGTCTGTATTTTTCTGTCTCTGAGTTTTCCTCACAAAATCCTAAGCTCTGTGAGCTCTTCTGTAGGCCTTCACCCAGTGAAGGAGGTATGTGGATCAAGAGGGTTTGTTCCTCGAATCCCTGTCTCTGATCCTCTTCTCCTCCCTCCCCCATCCCCTTCATTAATGCTGTGCCTCTCCACTGATAATTTGTCCATTGGTGCTTTTCCCCTGAGGAGTCCCAAAGGCCACACCAGAGCTGAAGGATGAGCAAAAAGGGGCAGGAGGGCCTGGGCGGAGGGCTGGAGCCTCCAGGTCTCCCTGCTTCTTCACTCTCTTCCAAACCTCAGCGCTACTGTAAAAGGCTGGGATGGGAGCTGGAAGCTGAGGAGCTCTTTAAAAACTAAACTGCCAGCATTGTTCCTCCTGTTGCAGTCTGTATTGGTAGCCAGTGTTTTCCCTGGTGAAACCTCTCTGTGGTTTGCCAGGTAAAATGGGGGCAGCCAGCTGGGGATGGGGATGATCACAAATATTGAGGAGAAGAGTGAGCAGAGCCTCAGTTGCAGTTTGGAGCATAATGTAGCTGTGATTCTCTGCTGAGGTGAAGAGCTGGCTGTCAGCATAGTCCAAGCTGGCAACTTTATGGTGTTTTTGGTCTTTTTGTCTGTGATGGTGCTTGCTACTGTGCCTCATTTGCTGTTTACATTAAATGCTACTGTAGTAACTTGCTAATTGTTGCCACCCATGCTTGAAGCATGTGTACATGGGAACAGGCTGCCTGTTCTAATAGGCAGTGGGAGCTCAGGCTGGATGCTCCACGGAGAAGTCAGAGGATGGCAGAACCCCGTAGGATAGGTCAGGGAAGAAGCTGGAATGTGGAGGGACTAGTGACAGCCTTGCATCTGGAAGCATCAGAGAGAACTGAGAGCAGGAGGGCTTTGCCTGGAGCTGAAGAAAATCTCTTCTGGGGTTATACAGCACCAGGGAAGGGGAGGCAAAAGTTCTTTGTATAATTTAATCACTCATGGTGGATGATTTTTTTTTACTGTAGCTTGTCTTTTTGGTTAGCAGCAAACATCTATCTTTGGGATCTGTAGTTGGCAATATTTTTGTAATAAAAGAAATTAACTAGAGAACTGAGTAAAAATTAAATGACATTTCATGTAATAAAATATGTATGCCCTTGAAAGCTAATAAGCATACTTAGGAAAAACAGAATAAGGAAAATCCAGCTCCTAGGAACAAGGAAATATAAAAAAATAAACACATTTAGAGCTGAAAGTTGCCATAGTGCAGGAACTGAAAGTTGCCATAATGCAGGAACTGAGGAACACAGTTGGGAATTAGGTCAGAAAGAGTAAATTAGCCAAATAGGTCAAATCATTTAGGATCAAAATATTTAATTTTTTTTTTAATCTCAAGAAGGCAGTCAGCATATATGACTTTCTTATTTTGCTAGGGAATGCAAGAAATGTTGTGAAACTAAAGGACAGGATTTCAGAAAATTAAGGCTATTTTACCACTTGGTGACAGCTGAGGAAAAGCACACATTCAGAGCAACTTCTGACTTTGCTCTGTATCAGGGTTTTCAGTGTTAGCAAGATTCATTTCAGCATAACTGAACTTTCTACCAGTCAGGTTAATGCTGACCTGGAATTGTGCCATCAGAAAGCTGGTCCACTCGAAGTGAGAGATCTCCTGTCTTAAACAAGACCAAAATAAAGGACTTGAGTACCAAGAGCAGGACTTTGATGGCATTCAGGAGTGGCTTAGTTTGAAACCATGATCCAGTTCTCACAGCTGCTGCCTGAACCACCTCAGCCCCACTGTTGGAGCTGCCGGTTGGCCAAGAGCCGCAGCGCCCTTGAGTGGAACCGAGCGCGGTCGTGCAGCCCCTCCCCTGCCTCGGGATGGGCTGGGCAAGCTGAGAGCGTCACAAGTGAAGGATCTTGGCTTCAAATACAGCATTTAGTTAGGCAAGGTGACGTGTTCCCTATTTTATTATCAGTGTCAGAGATGTGACCAGCATTAATCCTGAAAGTGGGTTTTTTTTAAGTCTGTTAACATAAGCTATAGACAGATGGCATCTTGTCAATGTTTTGGACAAAGTGGAGCATCCTGTAGGCTCTACAGAAGGAAGTAAGACTGCAAATCACAAAATTAATTGCCACATCTAAACACTCCTAGTTACATTGCATTTGTGTGCTTTTTTGTTGTGATTTTTTTTATGTTTCCTTTTAATCTGCTCTGTTTTTCTAAAATTTTTAGCAACATTTGATTTCTGCTCATGTGGATAGATCAATTTGCTTGCCAAAGCCTGCTGTTGTTCTTCATACCACTCATTGAGTGATTACACCAAGCCCATTTACTTTGTTGGCCCTGACTTCTGCTCTTCACTTAACTTTGATTTCAGACTTGAACTCTGCATATCTCCTTTTAGAAATAAAAATAGAATAGTTTTAGATGTCTAATATGTATAAAAGCCACAGTAGGTTTCCTTGCCAAAATCATTTGCATCTAAGAAGTATTAGGTGGTTTTCTGAGTCTATTTGATGCAAGAACAGGTAAACACTCATCATCCTATTCTGTTTACTATCAGCAAACCAGTCAAAACCTCAATACCTTGATCTGGTTTTTTTTTTGTTAACTGTGGGATCAGCAATCCAACCCATTCACTACTTCTTTGGACAGGAAGAAGAAAAAAAGCATGAAATGTGTGTTCTCTTCTCCATCCCTCTGTTTAAAACAAAACAACGAAAGGTGTAAGGTCTTAGCATGATGACAGTAGGCAATTCTTCTAATTTCCATAATGTTTATCATTTCCTCTTCTTTTTGGAATTTTGGAACATAGGATGGAGGAAGCAGTTAACAGAAATCCAGTAAACAAAGATGGAGAAAAGGTAGAAGGAAAGGAGAGAAAGGAACACTCAAAAATAGGCAAAGGCAAGACCAAAGAACTGCCATGGGTCTTGGTGAGTGGCAAAACATCTTGTTTCATGTAGGAAGCATTCAGTGGCTGCTTGGGAAGTGTAAGGACTGGAGAGCAGCAGTGTGCTCAAGGAAAGGTGGCAGGCAACTTTGGTTGCTGTGTTTGGGGCAGATGCAGCCACTCCCACTCCTCTACCTGTGGGACACCTGTTTAGAGCTGAGGTGCAGCCGCAAACAGCAGGTTACCCACAGCTGCAGTGGGTGCAGTGGAACAAAGAAGGTGCTATGAAGACAGAAGTGCTCTGTAGTACTGAGAGCTCAGGCAAAAGAGTTTAAGGAGCTATTTTAAAAGGCTACTTATCTTTCCACCTGAAACAAACATGGACTGTTTTAATAGGCCTCTTCTGAAAATTTTCTTTCTTCAAACAAAAAATATTAAACCGAAGAAATATTATATACTTCAGAAAACTCTTCTTAACCAAGCTGTCGCAATTACTGCCTCTCATTTCTTGCCTATTCAGCAGTTCTTGATTCTGTTCCCTGGCACTCACAACATTTAAGATGACAGTCGTGAAAGCTGTGGGCTCTATTACATTTAACTTGAGGTGTGATAGCAAGAGTCATCCGCAGAGGGTAGTTCAGATCCTACTTGAGCCAAATTTTCCTTCAGCGGTTCCATGCCATGGGCCTTCAAATATATAGGGAGTCAGGTGGATGTAATTAGACCCAACAAATACATCTGAGTAGAAATAAATCAAGAAATAAAATTCTTGATTTTGTCCCATAGTAAACCATTAGTAAACAAGGAAATAATTATGGTAAACTTTATGTAAACTTGTTTTTTCCATAAATAAAGTTGTTTTTTACATAAACAATTCAAACTCATTATAGGTGCTGGTTAGACAACTGGACTTTTACTTGTAGCAGCTCTTTGTAACAAACACAAAATTTGTGCATGAATAGCTGGACTGATCCTTCTCCTCCTGCTAGAGGGCAGTTGAGTTTGGGACATGAGAGGCAGGACGTTCCTATTGGTATGTTTGGATTTCTCCTCCATAAGCCAAAATAGGCGTTTCCTTAGTTTCTGTTGCTGTTCGTGGGATACCTTCAAGACCCTACAAAGTGATTTTGCCCTTAGCAGCACATATCTCACTTAGTTTGGGCACAGATGTCATGTGAGAGCTTATTGGAAAACAGAAAGAAACCAAAACCAGCAAACCTCAAATGTTTTTTGTTGTTTAATGATATCCCCCTTGTGTTTGTTCCGGGGATGTGAAGACCCGTGTGACTCGCACGGTTTGTAAAGCAAAGCAAAGCAGGTTGTATCCAATTAACTACTGAGTGGTCCCCACATGATGGGTGTTTTAAACCAGAGGATTAAGGCCAGTTGTGCTTTACCAGTTTTCTAAGATGAAGGGACAATTGCCACTGTCCTGTTGTGTGTGGTGCTGCAGAGCTCATAAAGCTGGTGCTGCCTTCAGCTGCTCTTAGGGGGGCTGAGGCAGAAGATGAGGCCGTAAGGACAAAATGTAAATTCTTGCAACAAGTGTTGCATTGGGGGGTTCTGAAAAAGGGCTGTAGTAGAAGGGTGTTTTAGTTTCAGTTCTCTGCAGGATAGTAAGCCTTTAGGGAAAACAGAAAGACATGTTCATGAAATATCCTCCATTATTCCTTCATCAGCTTTGGCTCTTACTATTCTTCCTCCTTCCCACAGAAGCCCCTATTCCAGCTCCCCCTCCCAGCCACCAAATAAGTTTGTTTTTCCTATGCAGTGGCTGAGAGGGCCAACTTTAACCACAGCTTTGCTGTTAGTTACTGTGGTCATTTGTAATGCAAAGCCAATCCCAAGCACTCTGTTCCTGAAAATTAATTTTCTATTAACTTAGTTGCAAATTCTTGAGATGGGGGAGAAGGGGGGAGATCTTTCTGCGCAAGGGAGCTGGAAGCGGTACTGCCATAACACCATGATTTTTTCAATCACCCAGGACATGTGCTAGACTGTATTCTTTTGGAATCCAGTAAATATCCTTTCTAAAGGAACTCCAGGCATGAACACGGACATGCATTGCATGAAATAAAAATGGTTTCCTGTACTTTTGTGAAATGTTGGTGCTGTCGGGTAGTACTTTATACATTTCTAGTCTGCTTTTCCTTTTCTTGCTACTACGTACCCTGGTGTTGTGGTTTCAGGTGCAAATGAGCTTGACTTTTTTTTAAGCAGTATCTGGTAATTAGCTTTATTTCTGCTCTTCAGTTCAGTTATGGGTATACAGCATAAAGTAATGGAAAAGCTGCATTACTGATTGTGAAGCAAGTTAAGGCATTTTTAATGTAAAATTCCATATTATAATACACTCAAGCCCAAAATGATAACTTGAAAATGTAACAAACTAAGTAAATGCATTAGAACCATTTCCTTTTTTTAGAAAAATGCACTTCTAGCTTTGTAGCTTGGTTTGTTCAGTTTTTAGCCGAGGAAAAGCTTTTCTCACACTGAACACTGTGCAGTTGGTGACAGCCCAGCACAGCAGTGGAAATGCAGCAGTGGAGATGGTCCTGGTCTTCTGCTGCCCTTTCAAATTCTTGTCTCCTCATCTCACATGGAAAACAGCTTCATGGTGGCAGCTATTTCTGCAAGGGACAGCTACTGAAGGCATTGGGAAATTCTGTAGAAAAATAATGTTCTTTGCAGTCTTTCATCTGGAAACCCATTCCAGCAGTGCTCTGTGCAACACCAGAGTGCATCCTCTCCTCTCCAGTCCCGTCAGGTCACCTTTCAAAAATATTTTACTGTAGTTCTTTAAGCTTAAAATGCAATTGTCTGTTCAGATTTGTTGTTTCATTATGGAGTGTGTCAGATAATCCCTCTAGCTTTAATAAGAAAAAAAAACCAAGAAAAAAAAAAGGTATTTTAAACTAGTCCAAAGGTATTGTTATGTATTACTGTAATAAGGATCACGAGTTTAAATGTACTCCATTTTGGTTTCCACCATGAACATCTAATTCCTGTACCAATGTTGTATGTTTATTTAAAGTATATATATATATATAAATATATATATAAACTAAATGTCAGATTTTTGCATTAATTAAGATTTTTTTAAATTTGAATATGAACTTTGAGTACTTTATTTAAAAAAAAATTAAAAAATACTTTTCCTGGAGTGTTATGTTTCAGAATTCAAGACTATATTTGTCAAATTTAAGTTTAAAATATGTAGCTATCATTGTTTTCTGATATTAAATGTAAATATTTGTAAAAAGAAATTCTTTTGTATATTTTTGTGAAAATGTAGTTCCCCAAAATATAAAAAAGATTTAATAAAAAAGTGCATTTATGTTACTGTTCAACACTTTTCATCATTTTAATATTACTTAACCATATTTATGGGCATGTGTGTGCATNCTTTGCAGTCTTTCATCTGGAAACCCATTCCAGCAGTGCTCTGTGCAACACCAGAGTGCATCCTCTCCTCTCCAGTCCCGTCAGGTCACCTTTCAAAAATATTTTACTGTAGTTCTTTAAGCTTAAAATGCAATTGTCTGTTCAGATTTGTTGTTTCATTATGGAGTGTGTCAGATAATCCCTCTAGCTTTAATAAGAAAAAAAAACCAAGAAAAAAAAAAGGTATTTTAAACTAGTCCAAAGGTATTGTTATGTATTACTGTAATAAGGATCACGAGTTTAAATGTACTCCATTTTGGTTTCCACCATGAACATCTAATTCCTGTACCAATGTTGTATGTTTATTTAAAGTATATATATATATATAAATATATATATAAACTAAATGTCAGATTTTTGCATTAATTAAGATTTTTTTAAATTTGAATATGAACTTTGAGTACTTTATTTAAAAAAAAATTAAAAAATACTTTTCCTGGAGTGTTATGTTTCAGAATTCAAGACTATATTTGTCAAATTTAAGTTTAAAATATGTAGCTATCATTGTTTTCTGATATTAAATGTAAATATTTGTAAAAAGAAATTCTTTTGTATATTTTTGTGAAAATGTAGTTCCCCAAAATATAAAAAAGATTTAATAAAAAAGTGCATTTATGTTACTGTTCAACACTTTTCATCATTTTAATATTACTTAACCATATTTATGGGCATGTGTGTGCATTACTTTTTTTGCTATATGAGTCACAGGAACCTTGTTGAAGGAGAAAACCACAGTAGGAAAAAAGAATTCCTTAGAAGAAAGTTCAGCAGTACTTCCTTTCTTCTTGGTATAAATAGAGACATCTCAGAGTATCTATTTTCAGGTGAAGTGGCAGTTCATAGGTTTTTTAAGTGGAGAACAGTATCAGTAATTCTTTAATTGTTCTGGCTTCTGAAGCAGTTTGTTTCCCTTGTCTTTTTTTCCCTATTTTAGGGAGCCGAAGGATTGTGACGACCACTGCATTGGAACAACACCCAAAAGACAAAGCCTTTGCTTTGTTGGGGGGAATGCTCAGTCCCTGCGTGCTGGGACAGCAGTACAGTCATGTGCACTGCACCAAACACTTGCTGGACAAAAAGTACTTCCAGAATGATTCCAACACAGGACTAAGCTTTCTTAGCACTTCTGCTGCCATACTTTCTTCTTCAACTCTTAAACAAGGAACATTACCCAAACAGAACACAAAATGTGCTTTGAAGGTTTTTAATGGAATTCAAAGTAAAACTTTCCTTACACAGATGTTTTTTTCTTACAGTGTAAAAAAAATGTAAAATTGCCCAAACTTACAAACTTGGAAAATTAGGGACATTTCAAGTATGCAATCAACCTCGTTTTATGAAAACAACGTATATTCAAAGTCCAAAATGTATGAGTCTTTCTGAGCATCCTGTGTCCTGGTTCATTAGTCTTCCTGTCCTCTACTGTCCAGAGGAGGCAAAGCTCAGTCCCAGGTTGTACCATATTCATTCACTGAGCAGGAAGAAAAAAAAAGAATTCTATAAGGAACAATTCTACCCCTCTGTAAAGATGACTTGAGAACTGCTCTGTGTCCTACCCCTGTAATGGTTAAAACCTTTGCAGAGAGGATTAGTTGGAGTGAAAAGATCATTAAATCACATGAGCATTAAGACAGGCCCATAGCTGCAGCTTTGGAAAGTTTGCTACTAGTTTATGAAATCATGGGTAGGTGACAGGAAGGAGCTGCTCTGCCAGAAACGCTCGAAGAAACAGCTGAACCAATTGTGGAGAATACAGGTTAGTCACAAGATAAAACAATGGTAAAAGGATTTTCAGCGTTATTCAAATACAACTCAGAAAACAGCACCTGTCTAGGTCAGGATTCCAGTGACTCTGCCCTATCCCAGCTGCAGGGCACTTATTTATCAGGGTTGCATGCATTAGTTAATGTTTATACAATTACTACCAAACAACAGCAGAGTTGTCTTTAAAAGAAAGCTGCCCATAAGGGATATCTTTCTTCATACATCTTTGGTATTCCTCACACACACTTTACTTCTGTGAGTACAACTATATTAGTACTGTCACAACATACTTTTTCTTGGTTAGGTTTAGAGTGTTTCTCACCTGGTTTGAGTTCGAGTCCATTTCAAGGCGTGGCGTGGAGGTACAGCAACAGTGGGATGGTAGAAAGTGCAGTCTGGTCTTGTACACTGTGTATTAAACCTACAATGCTAAAACCAAAAGTATTTCAGAAGAGGCTGCTCAGTGCTGGCTGCCTGAACTCCTGAACATGCAGAGCTGCATTGTGACCCTTGTACTGCTGTGTGACACATCTCACCTGCACCTGAGCCAACACCCCCCTCCACCATGCAACCACCTCAGCCCAGTGACAAAAAGTCCTTTTTAAAACGTACCAACCAGGAATTTCATGCCCCAAAGCTGCCACTGCACTGAATGGTGGAAACTCCTTTGCTTGCAAGAGTTTACAGAATTCAGTTTGAATTTATCTCTGTGTACAAGTTGGGAGCATGACACAACATTACCTGAGGGGAGAAGAAAAGCCAGAGTATCTGGCTAATAATATCTGAGCACAGGTATTTCAGCATTAGGGCTTGGAAAAGCACAAAACTTCCTGGTGTTAGATGCAGGGACACAATCCTATAGAAGTACCCCAGTAATAGACTCCTGTAGTATACAGATTACATTAATATATTTTCTGGTCACTGGGCAATCTTTAAAGTTTTTGTATGTTGCAGCATATCTGAAGGAAGAGTTAAGAGTCTTGAGACATATTCCTTCCCAAAAGGCTCCTCTCTGCCCCCAGCATCCTGGTTGGGTATATTTTGAAAAGAGATATGGCCTGTTTGAAGCTCCCCAGCAGCATTTGGTAGAAAGATTACTTAAAAGTATAATTTTCCAAATTCCTTAAGTCACTACTTTAGCGTATTCTGCTTATAAGGCAAAGTTAAAATGTGGAAAGTAAAACCAAAAAAGTGTTAAATCCTAGTAACATTTCCTGTCCCAAAGTAGTGTGTTTCAAGTCTATTTCTAGAAAGGAAGGAAGATAGGAGATATATCTTACTTTGGGGTGGTAAAATGGACACTCCATTTTCTTACAAGCTGGAAAAAACTTGCACAGCAGACTACTGGAGGATATGGACAGTGTGGGCAGGGGTGCTAACAGTAGAAACAAAAAGAACAGGAAGTGAGTCTGGATCAGAATAAATTGCCTTTTTAAGACAGCTCCACACAACCTTAAATACATCAATCCTTCTGCTAGAAATTCCATTTTATAGTACACCAAATTCAGCAAGAAATATAGACAGCACTTCCCAATGCAGTTAGTGGATCCTGGAGCAGAACAAGGCAATCAGGTAATCATTTATCTTGGCCCTTCACCATTTCAGGCCAGGAAGTACCATGGTCAAGGCAAAACTTCCAACAAATTACACAGAGATTCTGGTAGGCAGAGAATCTCAAATGTTAAATTTAGACAGCAGCAAGCCTGTTAGAGTTTCAACTGGCTGGACTGAGAAGCGCAGGCACTGCACTTTCCAGGAATACAGAGGAGCTGCTGGAAATGATACGGGAGACAAGCACATTGTACTTGGTTTCTGGCAAGGTAACAAGACTGCATTGAACTGTGACTAGGGGCTAAATTACTTCCAAAAGATCATGGAGTAAAGGCCCTGCACCTTGGCACGGTTCAAAGGCTCAGCAACACCAACCCATATCTAACACAGCTACTGCCTTCACCAAGTAACCTCACCCCAAAAGTCATCTCATTCTTATACCAACTTCACTCCTACACTGCCATTAGAGAAAAAAAATTTCAAAGGCAAAACTCTGTTTTCAGTGTGTGTCACAAGCCCTTGGTACACGTATCCAATTTAAGA
Source organism: Donacobius atricapilla (assembly GCA_013397315.1). Classification (NCBI taxonomy): domain Eukaryota; kingdom Metazoa; phylum Chordata; class Aves; order Passeriformes; family Mimidae; genus Donacobius; species Donacobius atricapilla. The sequence continues at coordinate 112,362 of WBMY01003409.1, forward strand.
AAAAAATCTGAGCAAAACTGCAGTGCTGGCTAATCCCTTCAGAGGAACAGACTTGTACAAGTCATCACTTTGGCCTTGCACAGTCTTCATAGGGACTCCTGCATAAGAGCACTGGGGGATTTTTCTGGTAACAGTTTTTGCAGTCACACTGGATTATTATCCTTCATCTTGCATTAAGAGTTGTAAGAAAATTAGGTCAACTCAAGCAAAAAAACCCTTTTTCATCACTGTCAGTTTGTTTCCAAAAATACTGTTGTCCCTTCAGCACTTTCATCTAAAGCTCAGAAAAAAGGGTGTGCTCACCTAGTTTAGGAGATGGATGGGGGACTCGTCGACTGGCGTGGGTGTAAGGACAGTCCGGCTTAGTGCACTTTGCATCGTATTTACAGTTTGGATGGATGAACAGGCATTTATCAGCAAATCTGCAGTTAGGAAAAACTCTGAGGGAAAAGAAATTGAGTCAAAAGCTCATACTTGGAGCAAAATCCCCAAACATCTGTTGCACGTGAAATCCAGCATATCACAGAAAACCAGTGGCACAGCAGGGCTGGGGCAAGTCTTGGCTCCTTCCCAAGAGGGGCACGTGGTGTAGTGCACGAGCTGTGCACCCACACACCCGCACTCAGCTTCCCTCCCTGCAGACCCTTCCTCCAAGCAGTGAACAACTGCACCACCTCACTCTCAGGGCAGGTAGGTCCCAAATTCCTTGGTGCAAGCCAGGACATGTCACTGTTAGTGTGTGGCACAGAGAGGCAAAGGCAATGTGAAATCAGAGGGGGGTGCAGTGTTCCCTAAGTAACACACTTTTCTCTGAAGAGTTTTGTTTTGAATTTAGTTACAATAGTTTATATAAGATAAATCAAATGTTCGAGTAACTGCAGTTACCAAATCCGGTAAGAGTTACCTGAAACAGACACTGTATTTCTGGACTATTCCTGCTTATGCCTTCTTCAAAGGAGCTCGTTCGCCTTCCCTTTCAAATTTAAAACCCACCGATCACTGCATTACCATGTAACAATTACCCAACCTTCAAAAGCACCGTGACAACACTCAGCTGATAGAAGAGGGCCTATTCTTTTAAGATGCTAATTCCTGCATCTTTAAGCAGCTCTGGAACATCCGCCTGTACTCTAACTAAAGCTTTCTTCTGCAAGGGTGCAGCGGCCATCCCCGTATTCTGACACTCAGGAGAAGGGCAGAAAACAGAAGGAATTACAGTGCGATAATCTAGTTCTGATCCTGCCCTGACAGGTTTGTGCTGCCTTGGAATATTTACTGGCAGAGAGCAGAAGCTTGCAGCACTGGAATAAAAAATCAAAATAGCACGTCAAGTGGATGAGCTCTGTACTACTCACTTGCAAGGGAGTGTGGGGTGATGGTACACACATTCATCTCCATTTTTACAGGCAGGCCAGTACTTGCAGCGCTCTAGCACCTTCTCCTGCTTTTGTAGCATACTTAAGTCTTCCATTTCCACTGGATGGTACAAAAGAAGAAAAGAAACAACCCCAAGCTGGGACCTTTATGATTCTATATGCAATTTGGCGTAAGCAATCTAGACTAATCAAAATTCACTGTACTTCTTTCTTATTCAAAAGTCATGACAGTAAAAGTTTATGTACAATCATATTTTCTGAAGAAAATTTCCGAAACCATAAATTGAAAAGTCATCATACTGGACTGACAGCCTTTTGGTGATAAAAGATCAAATTTGCACTGTGTACACGCAAAATAAATCCGTTTTCTTTGCAAATCCAAATTGATTCCAAGACTTGAACAGACAAGACAATATTCCAACCTGTTCTGCTGAGCCATGAGTTAAATATAGCTATGTTTCCTTTCTCCATAATATTTTTTGCTCTAGAAAATTATTTCAAGAGATAAAAGTTAAAAATCAATTTTTACGCTAATCAGATTTTTTATTATGGGGGCATATACTGAAGAAGAACCACTTTCATGTAATTTGTTCAGACACTTTAGTTACCTGAACCCAGACTCTAATCCAAAAAGTATTTTAAGAAATTCTAAGCTGAAGCATTCCATACCTCCTCTACTCTTATGGGAACATGGGACTTTGACTTTCTCCTATTTAACACTGCTTGTAAAACCTTATTCTCCAAATTCAGACAACTGTACATATGTTGCTGTTGTCTTATTTTCCCAAATCTGCCTAAACCTTTGGCTTTTCAAAGTTTTCCAGCACCGCCTAGACTTCCCTCTCTGATCCTACTAATGACACAAATTGCTCCAGCTTCATTCCATCCTTAGCCTCATTTATGCCTTCTCCTTGCAACATACCAAAGCCAAATGCCATCCTGTTGTAGGACCACACTGGCTTATAGAGATCACTTCCACATGGATCTGATTGTGTGCGAGCTCCAGCCCCATCCCTGCTACTTCATAGGAATCCTTACCAGACTAGGACTGTAGTGGCAACACTCTCCTGGACCAGCTTTGGTGAGGAGTATGAGGCCACACATGGAAAAGCATGGATCTGCAAGGAAGTACTCTAAGGACCGTTTCTCTGTCCTGGTAAAGTGCATGGATACACAACATGCCTTTCATCTTTAAGACTGCCTGGTATGTGCAGTACTTCTGCAGCCAGGGGACTGAAAGGATGTGGACTTAAAAGATCTTTTGCTATGGTGCTGTCATAATTGCATTACCCATTTACAGCTGGATCCATGAAATTTGAGGGTTCTCAGTACAGCATCATATAGTATTCTTTATTTAGTTCAGAAATTTGGCTACGCTGCTACTACAGAAAATAAAGATCGTTATTTTCTTAAGAAAGCTAAGTAAAAAACATGAATCCAAGGACAGCTCTCAGGCAAGTATTCAACAGACCTATGACAAAACAGTAGCCTCTGTGGTTTTCATCACCATGTCAGCATTCTAAGCAATTCAAATGTGTTTCAGCAAGCCATTTCCCATGTTATTAGAAAGAAATATAGAAAGAGAATATAGAAACCTTCATGTAAAATCATGCACTGTTATTAAGTTCTGCTTTCAGGTGCTAGCCACTGGCCTCTACCAACCTTACACTTAACAGGCTCCTTTTGGTGTCACAACCCTCGACAAAAACATTAATACCATCTGATACATTTTTAAAAGTTCAAGGCATGTCAATGTTAACTGTAACTTTTCCTGTCCATCAGCACAGGGACAAATCATAACAGGTCAACCAGAAGGGCAGATTTCTGGCAATGAAGACCAACTACATTTGAAAAAAAAAAAAAAAGAAAACCAACCAAATTTTACCAATATTGAGATGTGTGGAGAACTACCACATGCCATATTGCTCTAATATACCAAGACAAAGGCTTCTGAAAAGATGGTCCCACTGAACTCCCTCATTTCATTTGCCAAAAAAATGTTCTAATTAGAAGAATAAACACCATCACTTTGGTTTCTTAAGAATAATACATCCAGAAGGTGTAGCCATGATCAAAGCACCACACCAAGGTTAGATCCTGTTGGTCAGTATAATTACCATCACAGTTCTCCAGCTGCCTGGTTACAATTTGCATCTGCTGCGCTTGAAGACCTTTTAATCCTTTGCCAGCACACATGTGCTGGGTAATTGGCTTTATTCCTTCTATTATACACATATCTTCCTCTTCCTGATCAGAAAGGTATCCTGGTGGACTGGGCACGCCATCCAGTGTCACAATGAACTTAGGACTAGCAGGCTTCTCTGGCTGTGCAAGCTGGTCTCTATCAACAAAGAAATGTAGTAAATTTAGATTTTCTGACTCGAGGTTTGAGTGAATGTGAGCTGCGCTAGTGGGTGAAAACAGAACAAGCTCATCAATGGGGAGTCAAGCAGTAACAGACCCTCCTTTAGTAATTACTGGTAATGCACTCCAGTTAACAGTTAGCCCTCAGGTCTCCCTGAGGCACAAAGAACTACTACAGCTCTCAGGTACAAGTTCAGTTTGTTGCATTCTGCCCAACACACAGATCCAAAAGCTCATTTACAAATAGTCAATCCTGTGGAATTTGCAGTTTTGAGGCAGAAAAAAAGAGCAAATACCATTCGTGGAATTACAAACCTCTGAAGACACGAAATATGTGTCTCCTTTAAATTACTGAAAAGCACATTATGGAGCAGTGGTGTAAAAGTTTTTAGAACTAGGATGAGAGAATTGAAATACTGATACTAAGAACTTTGACACTGAGCCTGACTAAAAGGTCAGGCTAGCCTAGTGTCATGTTTCTGACAGTAGACAGCATGGATAAGAGGGAGCATTAAAACAGAGGACACACATTTTTTCCAGTCTTTCACCATCCCTAAGGGGTTTCCTGAATGACAGGTGATTCTAAGTATTCGGAGAACTGTGGAGTTCTCATCTTTGACAAATAGCAATGGGATAAAATTTGCTTCTCTATGAAATGAGGCTAAAAGCAACTACACTGTAGAATGCTTTTAAGAAGACAGAAACCAGAACATTAAAAACATCATGAGGTATAACTTTCAGGCTGAATCAGTCAGAAACTGACCTATTCACATGCAAAAATTTACCTCTCTCCTGTACCACAGTCACAGCTTTCAACTGTGATATTGCCAGGTTATCCTTTTGGGTTTGTTTGCTCAGTGCTGGTTTTGTTTTCAATTAACACAGGCTGCCAAAAGCCACTGACAGAAAGGAAACACCAGCAGTTTCTCAAGCACAGCAGCCCATGTGATGAAGTTCATCACGCTGTTCAGAGTGGTTTTAACTTGTAAAAGGTAGGACTATTTCATTATCTGGAACTTCATTTGAAGCTGACGTGAACTTTAAGTTTCTCCTGGTCAAACTCTCCAGCAAGGAACCTTAAATCATTGCACAGGATTCACCAGGTTCAACACTGTGTTAAAAGATGTTTCTTAAGAAACGTAATCCAAGGGTGAAACAGGTATAAAACTAAAGGCAATTTAAGCAAAATGATTACTTGACTAAGATTTCAGAAATCAGAAAAGAGCAGTAGTTTTCAGTTCCTTCTTTTTTCTTGCAAATCAAAGACATGCTCAAGCTATAGTTGACCCCGGGATTATTTTCCATTTGGAAGGATTTCTGGGAGGCCTTTTTTACTTCTGCTATCCAAAGTCCATCCATTTTGCATGATTTCACACCTCCTGACTGAACTGACAAAGAAGAAGCCTGACCAAATGGCTCCATCTAAACCACAAACAAGCAGTTTGACTAGAAACAGTCCTAAATGAAGCTCATTACCGTGTCTGTATCAGACGTCCTGAGTGAACTCGCACTGCCTCTGCACCCTTCTTTCCCAACTGCTGATTCTGTGGTGCCATTTCCTCTGATAACTTGGGCTTCTTCAGGATGAACGACCGAGTATCTGAGTGGACCATAGATTCTGGGTCACCGTAATCTGCATTGGGAGAAAAATTACATAGAGAAGAGTAAAATAAGGTGGTAGTTGTACTCTTAACTTATAGCATATTTCTAGTATCAATTTACATGGTCAATAAGCTAATCTTATTTTGCTTTAATTTCTTCCTAGTAGTTTCTAGAAAACATTTTTACTTCCCTGTAAATTCCACAGAGGTGGATCAACAGAAGCCATAAGCCATATTAGGTCAGATCAGGAAATTTTATAAATGGAATGGCTATGCTGAAGAGGGTCCACCCCCTCCCACCCCACCAAATCTCCCATCCTCTGAGCAGCTACTAATGTAATGAATTCATTCCTTAGAGATGCAGAAACTAGAAAATGGAAGAAATCAGTATAATTAATTGAAAAAGAGTATGTTAACATTCACTGGCCAGTAATACTAGATTTCAAAATAAAATATCACAAAACTTAACCCTGAGTCACTTGCAAGGCATCTTCAATCATAGGATCAATCTGAAGCCGACAAGAAAGCTCCTTTTGTTCCATTCCTAAAACAAACAGCAATAAGAAGCATATTTTACAGCATGTCAACATGGAACTACAGATTAGAGAACTGAGGCACACTCTCTAATTCTTTCGATTAAAAAAAATCAACAACAAAAACATTCACACTTTTAACAACAACAAAAGCCATTCTCATTATTAGGAACTTTTTCTCATTGTTTCAGGAACAGTAACATGGCAAAAGCTAAGTACCATAGGACACTGCTGGTTCCCATAATTGCTGCTCAGTACAAATGAGGCCTGTGGGCACAGCAACTGATGAAAGCCAAGCTCTTTCTCCTCATTTGTAGAGGAGCTGGCCATTCAGAGAAAACACACAGAGGAAAGCAACTAACAAGGGACTACTTTACAGTCTTCTTAAAAGAGCTGAATCAAATCAGAGCAGCGCTGTTCTACATTTGAGATATGGCTTAAAAAATTTATTTTTGGTTTCTGTAAATTTCCTAAGCAAGCTTTCATTTCCATTTCAATGGCAAAAGAGTGAAAATATTCAGCATAACTATTTTCTGTGCAGTAATTCGAAGGCTGATAAAGCTTTTTCTCACATGCTTTACAGATACAACTTCAACTACTTAAGGGTGGCAGAAAGATAACAAATACATCTATATGAGGAATAAGCAACTGCAAAAATCTTTTTTTAAATAATGGATGTTTACTATTCCTTAACAATGATCATGGGATGATGTAACAAAGATCTTGCTCAAAATCAAATTTTATTCATTATTGAAATATCTAAACACTTAGCAAGCATAGATTAAGTACTTGTTATAGAAATATTTTTTCCCTGCCTTACTACTAAGATGCCTTGTGACTAACAGAGACAATCCCCCAATCCTCTATAAGAAAACTATGCTGACAAGGTACTTCGACTGTCTTTAAATATTATGCCCTTTAGGAGATCCAAAACAGAAATAAAAACCAAAGCTGACCCAGCTAGCCTGGTATCAGCTGTCCTGTAAGAGCAAATAGAGTATTCTTGTATTTAAACTGAAAAACAAAACACTAGAACCATTTGACAAGTGTTCTAAATACTCTAGAGTATCTTCACTCTCACTTAAGCTTTGTGACAGAATTACTCCAACAAGATGCTACGGAAAATATGCAAAGGGTGGCAAAAAGAGAAGTTATTCAAATGTAAGTGCTTATGCAAAACTATTCTTCAGTGACACGCCACAATGCTATACCATTCTTTGCTTACTGATTAATTCCTCTGAGGTTGTCAGTGTGTGTGTTTGGATACATGTATCTGTCTGACAGCCATGCTTTAGAAAGCTGCATGGTCTTGAAGGCAGTTCTGCATGCAACTTTTGATGCAGCCTTGAAAATTAAAAGTGTTCCTTTCCCTTTCTCTGCTCCGCCTGTAAAATGACATCCCCCAATATAAATTCTTAAAAGAATATTATCAGATGACCTTGAATTTCTTCAACTGAATGCTCCTTTGACTCTTCTGCTTGAAGGTGAGAACTCAAAACAGGCAGTCTGCTTTGCACATGAATTACTTCTAACTGTGATTCTTCTGGGCTAATTCGAGTTCTTGGTGCAACTGGAACAGTCTGTTTCTGTGGAACTTTAAATAGAGAAACAACGGCAAATCATTAACATACTACCCAATCACACAACAGTACTGTTTTTAGATATATGTGCTAAAGTAACTCTCACAAATTTCTACACACACAAAAAAAAACCCCCAAAAACCCCAGCATCTGTCTCCACAAAGAGCATCTTTAAGCCACCTGTAAAATTCTTAGTGTGCAAGCATATTTGTGCATGTACACAGAGCACCCTGAGCAGCACCTGAGAACACTTACTTCTAAGACAAAACAGCATGACACGGATTAGTGACAACAGCACTTCTACAAATCCACTTCTACATATAATTAATGTGGTACATTCTGATAGCTTTGAAATCACTTTTCATTCCATCTTTCACATAAATAATCATGGATCATCAATGTGTCTCTTCACACAATGCTAGCTACCCTTTGCTGAAGTGCTTGCAAATAGAATAAAAACTTAATGGCAGCAGCATCATAGAATCACTTGGGTTTGAAAAGACCCTTAAAATCACCAAGTCCAACTGTAAATCTAGTCCACCACTGCCAAGTGCCCCCCTAAGCCACGTCCCCAAGTGCCACACCTACATCTCTTTTAAATACCTTCAGGGATGGTGACTCCACCACTTCTCTGGACAGCCTGTTCCAATGCCTGATCACCCTCTACATGAAGAACTTTTTCCTAAGACCCACCCTTAACCTCCATCAGCACCACCTAAGGGCATTTCCGCTGGTCCTATCACTTGTTATTTGGGAAGAGATCAACTCTGACCGAACTACAACCTCCTGTCAGATAGTTCTAAATCTCTGTACAGATAGCTGTGGCTTGGAATATGGGGGCTGCAGGACAACAGGCTGACTTCTTAATTTGGCTTCTGCTAAGACTGTCAGACACGATTGTGAGAAGCTAAACTATTCCCTTGGCTGAGTATGAGATCAGCAATTAACTTCTGACACAAACAACTGAAAGGTACCACTCAAGTACTGGATTCATTATTTATGAATTTACTGTTTTGTTTTACCTATGTGTTTTAGATTAGTTTACTTCCATATTCCATTCAAAATACTTTAAAAAATATGTTAAATGTTATTTCTGAAGTGGAAGAACCTGCATGATACATCAGATAATAATCACAAATCACCTTAATTAAACAACAAAGTGGTGCCTTCTGGTCTCTCCACTGAAATATTCTCATGTTGGTAAGTCAAACTAGAAGATCACCACTATTAAAAAGATCAATAGTTTTCATTAATGTAGACTTTCCTAGCTATGTCTCATTTCCCACCATAGTGCTTTGTACACAGGGAAGAGCTTCCTGCATCACCTCAAAGTACTGTTTCTTACAATTTGCAGAATTTGAGAAAGAGCAGGCAAGAGTCTTCAGATGGTATAAAAGTTCTACTTCAGATGGTATCAAAGTCATGGTTTAAGTAATTTAGTGAATGCTCCCTCCCTGGCAAGGTGCAATGTGTTCTGCTGACAACAGGTGGATTTATCAACACCCAGTGAAATGAAAGCATGAGACAACAGCTGGATTTGCCCTTCTTCAGCAGTCTCTCCCAGATAGGAGAAGTGAATGCCTACACACCAACAACTGCTCAACTGCTGTCAGCTGCAACTAAAATCACTGAACTTAAATTGCAGCCTTGCTGTTAAAGGAAAATATACATCATCATACACATCCTGGTACTTACCAACATACCCTGATATACACCAATCGCTTTGTTTCTCATTATTTTGCATTTCTATTACCTAGATCCAGTGCATTTTCGTTTTTTTGCTGTTTGGCTTTTTTCTCCTCCCGTCTCAGAAGGAAGAGTGAAGAAGGGGAAAAGAGATTAAGTAACTAGCTCAAGCCACTTGGCTTATTCTGATTAATTTCCCCTTGGCAACTATTGTCTTCAGAATACTCTTGCACTTCCACTTTGTACCTGTACACTTTACAGACTTACTATCTTGATGGATATATTTTAAATACCACTTCTCTCCCTCGTTTATGTTTTCATAATTCATCACTGAACATCAATGTAATGAAACAGGACACGGTAAATCCCTCATGTATAACTGACTTGCTATCTAGCATTCTAAGCACTTTCTTTAGCTTGGATTTATACAACAGAGTTTGGAAATATAGATTAGCACAAGCAAAATCAATGGTAATTACCAGTGGAATAATTGGTTGTTTTTGTAACTGATTCCTGTGCTTCAGAGATTGCTTTCAGTATTAAATTCTTATTGGCCTGTTTTGAAGGCGGCAATGAAGGTCTAAAGGAAATAAAAAAAAAAAATTATTTGTACATGGACCGCACAGTAACTGTATCCATGTTAAAGACAGTTGTTTCAACAGATTAACACAGGAATAATATTAACAGAAATCATCATCTACAATTATTTTATCCAAAACAGTTTTCAGTTAATCTGCTCTCTCAGTGAACAGAGATCCACAAAATGCTCTAAAAAATGGAAGTCCAGAAGTGTGATTTCATCTCTCAACTTAAGCTGCTGTAGAACTATGCTACATGTGAAAGGCACTCTCTGCCATTAATTTCTTCCCACCTCTGCCCACACTTATCTCTTGCTATGTTTGTGCTGGCACCAATAATTATGCAGCCATCCTGAGAAATATGATCCAGCTGCATAATTAAATTGACTCTATCAAGAATAAATTGTTTGTAAAAAAAGGCTTTCTCCTTGTCTTTAACATCAACAATGAGGAAGCTTAAATCAGATAAATGTGTTATGGTGCTGAAAATAAATTCAATACAGTGTATTAGCTTAAAATAAATCTTATACAAGCTAGCACTGTAGGTCAGGAGAACTATCTCTCCTCTAGTTTAAATGTTTTTCCTCTATTGTTAAAAATCAGATACAAAAGACATGTATTTTGACTAATGCCTGACACTTAGACAGAATTAGGGAGCAGAAATAAAAGAAAAACCTCTGAAGACTGTTAAACAGTTCAAACAGTTAAAATCACCTTAAACAAGTGATAACTGGTTTGAAAACAATTCCTAAAAATAAATCAAATTACTACAAAATTATTTTACCACAATAAATACCTGGTCTGAAACATTTCAACATCAGTGTTCTCTTGCCAATAAACTTTACCAAAATAATGTAAAAATTCACACTCCATTGCATCTTACATGCAATAATGAAAACCGGTTACAAAATCAAAGGCAAAAGGGTAGCATAAACAGGCATCTCATCCACGGAGTTGTGAGATAGCACAAAAAAGATTAAAATAAATAAATAATAAGAAATAATAAATATTTACTACATTTTGTCTGTCAATTTTCAAAAGTGCAAACTGATTTTACCCACTTCCAAAGCTTTCATTCATTATATTAATTCTTGAAAACTCAGAATGACTGAGATCTTCAGTACCTTCTTTCTGGCTTTGCAGGTACAGACACACTGCTGGAGATGCTTCCTGTTCGCAATCCATAGTCTTCCTCATCCTCTTCATCTTCTCCATCATTACAGAACTTTTTCACTTTGACTACCGAGCTTACAACAGGCAGCCGCCTCTTCCTGGAGCNTATTCTTCAAGGTTAGTATGGTCAAAGTCTGAGAGAGAAAACTGAAATCAGTATAAATGACTTTCTTCCTCTGTATCAACTCTAATTTCAGATAAGTATAAGGATTCATTGCTAGCAAAGAAATGACATATTCCAAAGGATGCTAATTGTTACACACCATCAGGATGGCCCAGTTTAGACACTGCAAGGTCCCTGCTGTCTCTTCTGGACATTATTCATGAAACAGTAATAGAAGAAAAGTACCACAAGATCATTTTCAAACATTTCCAAGGAGAGACGCTCCTGACATTCATCCATGATTTATGTACAATATTAAATAAATCACTATATTCTCATCTGCGCTTCTCCACTCTCAAAAACTAAGACGCTATATATCTTTGTAAAGCATTCTAGATTTCCAACTAAAATTCATTATTCTTTATACAGAATGAAGCAGTGGCAAAGACAGAGAACTTCATGAACAGCAATAAACAAAGATGCACTTGCAATACAAGGTATGTAAAACACTTGCTTCATTACAACATTAGCAGCCATAACTATTTTCCTTCCTCTTCAAAAAGGCCCTTCATTCATTCATATGGATAGTCTATCAGCTAGGACTACCACCCTGCCTGGCTTAGCTTGGCCTCCACAGTACTTGGGGCAGCAATCATCTTTTAGTTTGTCCTTTCCAACATCCATCCCAAAGAATTCTTAACTGACACAGTTCTAAATAGAATAATCATTATCATCATCAATGTATCTGGGCTAATAAACAGCATGCAAAAAATCCTGATTTACAGGACTGTGTAAAGCTGGGGGTATACATAGCACTTAGGGGAGATCATGCTGATTCAATGATCTTAAGATCAGAATTGTAATTTCTGATTCATCATACGCAGCTCAATAATGTGCTAACCTGTTAGTCCAAGTCAATATGACATGAAGATGTACATGGTAATTAACTCTGAGATGCAGCAAGCTCTCAGATAATGATGTCAAATTATGCAATCTGTTTTTACCAGTGGATCCCAAAGGATGAAATCTCAAACCTACTGGTACCAGTGACAGAAGTCTTTTGATTTCTCTGATGTCAAGATTTTACTGAAGCGTATACAGCAATTTAGGTTCCAAACAAGAATAAACTTTTGCAATAGTTCAGGTTGCACCAACCTCACTGCCCACTTTATCAGCACCGTGTTTGGAGGTGGGTCTGTGACCTTCTGCTAAGCTGCCAAATGCTCCTGGATTGCACAGCTGGCCTGTTTCCAGAGACCTGCAGCCTTGTGTGTCTAACTGCTGGCTCTCCTGCAGGCTGCCCTGCTGTGACAGCCTGGGCACGGGTGCGTTGCCATCGGCACTTCTGACAGCTGGCGGCCGGTAGATCTCGGCCGAGGGACGGGAAGAACCGAAAGTTACAGTCACAATAGGTTTCTTCCGCGACAAAGGATTCTCCTGCACGAAGTTTAGGTCTTCGTCAATTAGATCATCTGGTTCAGGTTTAATGTCAATTACAGCTTCAGAAGGCGACAATTCCCTCAAAGGTTTGACAGTAGATGTTAAGCGGGATGCAGAACCATCTTCACAAGACTGCCTGAGAAAAAAAGGAATCAGCAACTGTTATCTGCAAATCAAATCCTGGAAAATGAGAATTGTCTTTTAATCAAAGCCAGGTGGGAAGAATCATTAAGGTATTATTGTTTATACAAACGTAACACATTGATTGATACTTTCAGTTTTAGTAATTAATCTAAGCCCACACGTTGCTTAAAGAACTGAATTCTGATTTAATGTTTTTTATACAACAAATTGTAGCAAATCTTTCCAAGCATCTGTACTCTTTAGAATGGGTGCTACACTCACACAACTACTGATGTCTGAAGGAGTGCTAGGATGTAGCCAGCAGCCTTACCTGGAAGCAGCGTTCCTCTGCTCCTGTGAGCTGGTTGAAACTCTGGAGTCATTTCTTTCAGTCCGAGAGCTTGACACTGCAAGAGGTGGCAAGATATCCTCACGCCTCCTCTCATCACTCACACATGAACTGGTTTTGCTGGAAGGCAGGCTGCTCTCAAAGATATTAGACTCTGAAGATTTTACACTGGTTGGCTCTGTGGAAACAGGTACCTTTCACTCACGTCTACATTAAAGCACAACAACAGATTTTACAATAAATGTAGCTACGAAACTGCAAACAAGATGTTGCACAGGCCGGAAAATACAACAAGTTGGAAACAGTTTCAGCTGAATACATCAGCAAGAAACACAGAGAAAACACACGGACACTGGACTCAAAAATAAATGCTTTATCTCAAAATATAAAGAACTTTTCTTAACAGTCTGGATCCAAAAGATCACATAAACAAAAAATTATTAAAACAGCCAAGATATTTTTGCAACTCATTAGACATATAACATTACAGAGAAAAAGTAAGCCTACCTCCATTCATAATTAATTTTCTTACTCACCAGTAGTCACAGATCGCAGCTTATCCAAAACGCCATGGAGCCTGAAATACGCAGCGGACATGGAAGGAAGCAGGAGAAAAAGGAGAAATAAAAAACTTTCACTTACATTGAGACCAATCATTTTTCAGAAACCCACTGCCTTTCCACCCCTATGACAAGCACTTCTTTTATCTAAGACTTCACTTTCCATCAACCAGAGTATGTTTAACCTCAAAAGGGAGGCTTAAAGTATCTTGCCTCCAGTATCCTGTCTTGTACAGGCAGGCAGAGTATTCATCACATCATCTGCTATTAGCATTTAGTTGGCTTACATAATCAAAGCCAATACTACCCACCTTTCACCACAATCAATGGAGTTAAGTATCAAAAAGATTGATTCAAAAAACCTAAGCTGAAAGCCTAAAGCACAGCCTAAAATTTTACTTTGTATAGGAAACTTTAATTATACAGTAAACATAATTTTAAGCACAAATTCAAACACTCATAGCACCTAAGATTCTCAGGATTCTTCCCGCATGCTTAGTATGTACCAATACTCTGAGACATGCTCAGTGAAGTAACAAATTTGCCCTTTGCCTGTGAAAAAGGAACTAAGCTGAAGTAACACAGAAAAATTACAGTGCTTTAATACAACACGGCTGCTTTAAAATAAACACATATTACAGTGAAAAGAAAGAAAAAACCTCCAACACTTAAATTCATATCTTACTTGGAATTCAAACCTGATAATGGGCAAGTCCGTAATTTAGGCTGNACAAAGAGAGCAGGCAAAACGGCTCACTCAGCATAAACCGCGTATCAAATCCAGCAAAGAAAGCTCTGCAACTCCACCTGGAGCCAGCAGATGGAGAACTTCTATTCCAGTTGCACAAGTGACTACACTGGATAATACGAAAATCAGACACATTTACACTGAAACATCTCATTGGAAATGTAACTGTGAACAACAGTTAGGAAAAAAAAGAAAGAAGAAAAAACTCCCAAGTACAGCAAAATTATCCATCGCCTATAGAAAACCAGGGCTTTATATATATATAAATATATATATTTATAGTATTCTTCAAGGTTAGTATGGTCAAAGTCTGAGAGAGAAAACTGAAATCAGTATAAATGACTTTCTTCCTCTGTATCAACTCTAATTTCAGATAAGTATAAGGATTCATTGCTAGCAAAGAAATGACATATTCCAAAGGATGCTAATTGTTACACACCATCAGGATGGCCCAGTTTAGACACTGCAAGGTCCCTGCTGTCTCTTCTGGACATTATTCATGAAACAGTAATAGAAGAAAAGTACCACAAGATCATTTTCAAACATTTCCAAGGAGAGACGCTCCTGACATTCATCCATGATTTATGTACAATATTAAATAAATCACTATATTCTCATCTGCGCTTCTCCACTCTCAAAAACTAAGACGCTATATATCTTTGTAAAGCATTCTAGATTTCCAACTAAAATTCATTATTCTTTATACAGAATGAAGCAGTGGCAAAGACAGAGAACTTCATGAACAGCAATAAACAAAGATGCACTTGCAATACAAGGTATGTAAAACACTTGCTTCATTACAACATTAGCAGCCATAACTATTTTCATTCCTCTTCAAAAAGGCCCTTCATTCATTCATATGGATAGTCTATCAGCTAGGACTACCACCCTGCCTGGCTTAGCTTGGCCTCCACAGTACTTGGGGCAGCAATCATCTTTTAGTTTGTCCTTTCCAACATCCATCCCAAAGAATTCTTAACTGACACAGTTCTAAATAGAATAATCATTATCATCATCAATGTATCTGGGCTAATAAACAGCATGCAAAAAATCCTGATTTACAGGACTGTGTAAAGCTGGGGGTATACATAGCACTTAGGGGAGATCATGCTGATTCAATGATCTTCAGATCAGAATTATAATTTCTGATTCATCATACGCAGCTCAATAATGTGCTAACCTGTTAGTCCAAGTCAATATGACATGAAGATGTACATGGTAATTAACTCTGAGATGCAGCAAGCTCTCAGATAATGATGTCAAATTATGCAATCTGTTTTTACCAGTGGATCCCAAAGGATGAAATCTCAAACCTACTGGTACCAGTGACAGAAGTCTTTTGATTTCTCTGATGTCAAGATTTTACTGAAGCGTATACAGCAATTTAGGTTCCAAACAAGAATAAACTTTTGCAATAGTTCAGGTTGCACCAACCTCACTGCCCACTTTATCAGCACCGTGTTTGGAGGTGGGTCTGTGACCTTCTGCTAAGCTGCCAAATGCTCCTGGATTGCACAGCTGGCCTGTTTCCAGAGACCTGCAGCCTTGTGTGTCTAACTGCTGGCTCTCCTGCAGGCTGCCCTGCTGTGACAGCCTGGGCACGGGTGCGTTGCCATCGGCACTTCTGACAGCTGGCGGCCGGTAGATCTCGGCCGAGGGACGGGAAGAACCGAAAGTTACAGTCACAATAGGTTTCTTCCGCGACAAAGGATTCTCCTGCACGAAGTTTAGGTCTTCGTCAATTAGATCATCTGGTTCAGGTTTAATGTCAATTACAGCTTCAGAAGGCGACAATTCCCTCAAAGGTTTGACAGTAGATGTTAAGCGGGATGCAGAACCATCTTCACAAGACTGCCTGAGAAAAAAAGGAATCAGCAACTGTTATCTGCAAATCAAATCCTGGAAAATGAGAATTGTCTTTTAATCAAAGCCAGGTGGGAAGAATCATTAAGGTATTATTGTTTATACAAACGTAACACATTGATTGATACTTTCAGTTTTAGTAATTAATCTAAGCCCACACGTTGCTTAAAGAACTGAATTCTGATTTAATGTTTTTTATACAACAAATTGTAGCAAATCTTTCCAAGCATCTGTACTCTTTAGAATGGGTGCTACACTCACACAACTACTGATGTCTGAAGGAGTGCTAGGATGTAGCCAGCAGCCTTACCTGGAAGCAGCGTTCCTCTGCTCCTGTGAGCTGGTTGAAACTCTGGAGTCATTTCTTTCAGTCCGAGAGCTTGACACTGCAAGAGGTGGCAAGATATCCTCACGCCTCCTCTCATCACTCACACATGAACTGGTTTTGCTGGAAGGCAGGCTGCTCTCAAAGATATTAGACTCTGAAGATTTTACACTGGTTGGCTCTGTGGAAACAGGTACCTTTCACTCACGTCTACATTAAAGCACAACAACAGATTTTACAATAAATGTAGCTACGAAACTGCAAACAAGATGTTGCACAGGCCGGAAAATACAACAAGTTGGAAACAGTTTCAGCTGAATACATCAGCAAGAAACACAGAGAAAACACACGGACACTGGACTCAAAAATAAATGCTTTATCTCAAAATATAAAGAACTTTTCTTAACAGTCTGGATCCAAAAGATCACATAAACAAAAAATTATTAAAACAGCCAAGATATTTTTGCAACTCATTAGACATATAACATTACAGAGAAAAAGTAAGCCTACCTCCATTCATAATTAATTTTCTTACTCACCAGTAGTCACAGATCGCAGCTTATCCAAAACGCCATGGAGCCTGAAATACGCAGCGGACATGGAAGGAAGCAGGAGAAAAAGGAGAAATAAAAAACTTTCACTTACATTGAGAGTAATAATTTTTCAGAAACCCACTGCCTTTCCACCCCTATGACAAGCACTTCTTTTATCTAAGACTTCACTTTCCATCAACCAGAGTATGTTTAACCTCAAAAGGGAGGCTTAAAGTATCTTGCCTCCAGTATCCTGTCTTGTACAGGCAGGCAGAGTATTCATCACATCATCTGCTATTAGCATTTAGTTGGCTTACATAATCAAAGCCAATACTACCCACCTTTCACCACAATCAATGGAGTTAAGTATCAAAAAGATTGATTCAAAAAACCTAAGCTGAAAGCCTAAAGCACAGCCTAAAATTTTACTTTGTATAGGAAACTTTAATTATACAGTAAACATAATTTTAAGCACAAATTCAAACACTCATAGCACCTAAGATTCTCAGGATTCTTCCCGCATGCTTAGTATGTACCAATACTCTGAGACATGCTCAGTGAAGTAACAAATTTGCCCTTTGCCTGTGAAAAAGGAACTAAGCTGAAGTAACACAGAAAAATTACAGTGCTTTAATACAACACGGCTGCTTTAAAATAAACACATATTACAGTGAAAAGAAAGAAAAAACCTCCAACACTTAAATTCATATCTTACTTGGAATTCAAACCTGATAATGGGCAAGTCCGTAATTTAGGCTGAATATTAGAAAGGACCTAAGGAACAAGAACATATTGAGAAGACTGTAGGTAGGTATAATGAAGGCTTATACTCGTCCTCCTTGTGAACTTCCACTAGAACACTTGTCAGCTGAGCTCTGGTGATGCACATCAGTTTTCACACTGACCTCAGAATAACTGATCTGACACTTGGTTCAGAGTAAGAAGTGGTGGCCAACCAGCAGCATTTCCAGGTCTGTCACAATTGCTGCAAAACTTTTGCCAGAAGGCCCAAAATTACCAGCTAGTGAGACATACCAAGGAAGGCAGATCTTGCTCAGTACTGTATGTAACCAAAATTTAAGAACATAAACATTCTGGGTTGTCTTTAGAAGAAGTAAAAGCATATAAAACTCTCAGCTACAATGTGTGCAACCTTTTTCCACCAGTCCCCTTACAGCTTATTCATAGCTTTCCTCTTGTCTTCTTTTTCATCCTTCTTTTAACCAATACCTACTTTGGTACCTGGCAAAGCATTCTAACATTGAGTCTGTATTTATATACATAAATATCTATCTATATAATGAGAATACTGACTTAGGGTTAAAAACAGTCTCTATGTTTAGAATTTAAGGTGTCAAAACCAGCTGGTGGTATACTACCTGCACACAGTCAATACACCATTTAAAATATATTTACATAAAATGATCTTGATTTATTTGCTGAAATTTGCTTTCTCTACATATTTATTATTTTTTCAATAAAGTTTTAGTTTCATTTACAAAGCCATGAAAGTGTTTTCTGCTGCACTATTTCTTACTGTGTGTCAGGATTCAGTCAAAACCGTAGCACAGGAGCTATATCCTCATCCACTTGTAAACTTCACTGATTCATCTGATTCATAAAACTACTATGAGAAAGATAACTGCATGACTTCCTGATACACTGAAACCCAAGTGTCTCCTAGATAGGCCACAAAAGGCAGCAAAAAAATGCCTGTGCAGTTTTCAAAAAAGAGGTCCATGGTTAATTGTACTCCTTTGTTATATTTTTGACAAATGCCAGGAGAAAAATGAAATCTGTGTAAGTAAAATCAAACTCTATCCACAGAAGTTACACTATCACCTGGAAATCCATTAGTTTAAATAGCTAATACGGTGAATTGTATTAGCTGGAACTATTTTTCATTTTTTGTCGATGTTTATGATTTCATAAATAGCCAAGTTCTAAAATGTTTCTCTCTGCTATTCAATAATAGAAAAGCTCCTAGGAACCAATTATATAGAAGAAATACTGGAAGTGAATGTAAACTGTCAGTATGAAAATATCAAAGAAAGCAAACTGAAAAAAAAAAATTGTAGTATTTCTCTCATCTATACAAAACAAAATAATGTTCCTTAAAGCTCTATTAGGAAGGAAATTCAGAAATAAGATTAACTTGAAAAAATACACAACTCTGAAAGCAACAAAATCTCTAGAGTCAAATGTCTAAAATGTGGATTTACTTACAGGTTTCTTCTGTAAAACAAATTCAGTACTAGAAAATGCATGAGAAGTGCAACGGCTAAGTTTGTCATGCAGCATGGAATAAATGAACCTTCACTGTCAGGAGCTGACAGTAGAGTTGAAGTGTTGCTAACTTGTCCTGTTCACAGTAATACTGAGGTTTTACTTTTGTTTTTTAGAGTAGGGTGGTGGTAATAAATAAACAGCCTGAGAGGTGGGAATACCTAAGCACTTAGTGCTAAGCCTTGTCAAAGACAGTACACAGAATTAGATCCACTGCTCATCTGCCCTGATATAGTAATTCTCATGCACAGCAATCTGAATTAATGTTAGCATAAAAGCAAACAGATTGGTCCTTTACATCTAACTGCAGTGAACAATGCTCTCACACTCAACAGTGGGTTTTGCAGGAATAATTTTAAGTCAACATACAACCCTCGCTTTCCTGAGCACTTCATTTACAAATCTGACTGGCTTACAAACAAGTGAGTCCTCCAGTCCTTTGCCATCTAACTATTACCTCAAAAGTCTAACTGTCGACAGACTAAAACGAATTTACTTATTAGACATGCAAACCAGCAGTTCTTATTAATGCAAATTACATAATGGGAAGATAAATAGCTTTTTTAAATAGCAGGTGTCACTTATAGAAAGCAGTCCTGCACTATTGATAAGAAGTGCGACAATAGCTTGCAAACATACCAGACAGTGAACCTGACAGTATTGTTTCCAAGGAACAGGGAAAGGTCTTCTGTCATCTGCTCTTGACTCTTCTTATTGGCCACCATAACCATAATATAATCAGGGAGCTCTTCATCTAATGAAAGAGAAATATGTTGTTTGAAAGTATAATAAATCATGGAAGACATAGCAAATATCTTTAAACATGTAACCAACGTTTTTTCTGTCTTATTATAAAGACTGTGCAGACAGAGGATTAGGTAAGCAAATTAACAAGACTTCATTTCCTCTGAGGTTCAACAGAAGTCTCATGTACCAGCAAGGAATAAAAGATCATCAGCTTCACAAGGGTGTAAGCTGAAGATCAATGTACTTAAAAGGTGTGTAAAGAGAACAGAAAGAAGGACAAGGTAAAAGAAAGCCACTCTGCTGCCTATGTTCTTTTTCTTGAATACTAGTGAACATCTGCAATATGCATCACCTCAAATATTGCCAAATACAGCACCTCATCCTTGTCAAATTTCCCTTAGTTACAAAAACCAAACAGATAAATATCCATTTCTGATACGTGCATTAAACAAATCAAAATGGTATTAACTTCCAGATTATCTACCTACAAAAACAAAACAAATCCCAGCAACTGAATTTCTATTGTGTAATGCATGCAATTTCACACACAGTGAGAAACCCATTCCCTTGCATACAAGGTACTCCCACTCACCAGAGTGCATAGGAAGGTGCTCAGAGCCCAGCACTACCGCATGAAGGGTTTGGGGAGTTTGGTGTTTGGCATTTCACTCTGGCCTAGCTCTGGCCTCTGCTGAAGGACTGACTGGCACAACTGTTGCTCAAAGGCATTAGCTGTGCTTCTTGAGCACAGACTTCAATTTAGTTTAATCAAACACCTCATGCTCTCCAATTCCACTCCACGGCATGACATGAACATAACAATAGTAAGAGAAAACAGCTGGGAAATACTGTCCAAATTATGAATTTGAATCAAGGCACTAATACAGCTGCGCTTATTCAACCAAGATAAGACAATACACAACACTAAAAAGACCTAAAAATGAAAAAAAATTCAAAAATTTTCTAAAATTTTTGATTTTAGAAATCAAAATCCAAATGAAAGGAATTGCCTTTCTTCTATGTCTGTGTACCTTGTAAATAACTTACCTCTATCCTAAACTACAAAAATAACATTCATATATTGTACCTGCACTACCAGTACTCAATTGTCCCAACATAACCCATTCCTAGCTTACACCCTCACTTCTTTTTGGTGGCTTTTTGCTTGTTTCAGTTTTTGCTGTTGCTGCTTTGTGTTTGGGTTTTTTCTCACTGCAAACTACAAGATGCACAAGATGGACTGATGTTCAGACCTAGGAACCTAGAAATGATTTTATTTATTGGCCAAGCTACTTTTTAAACATGATAAGCTCTTCAGGTGGCTCAACACAAGACAAAATAAAGAAGATACTTTAAGTACTGATAAAAACATGTCAGCACAATTACCTGTAACAGTAGGATAGAAGAAAGAAAGAAAGAAACTTTCTTGGTAACTTTGTTGGCTTATGCCAACTTAAATGGCTTGGGGAACTACAGCCTTCTGAAAAATTTCCTAGCTGATGAATAATTAACTGACTTCATCTTGCTTCAAATATATGAATATTCCTTTGTAAGCGCTACACAACAAGTAGGTCTCAACATATCTTGTTGTAGAAGACTTTCCAAGAGAAAAGAACTAGCAGTTACAGAAAGAAACAAAGGCATGGTTCTTTTGCAGAGGGAGAACCAACTTTTTACTAATTACCTGAAAGAAAGAATGGAGAGTTTTGTAAAACATTACTTGAAAAGTTGTCTGAAATACTCTAGTCAAGAAAAGAAACCTGAAAAATCACAGGAATTTGAAAAAGAAAAAAAGTGGTTTAAAAAGAAAAAAGAGGCCAAGGCAAGACAGACTTAGCAATAAAGAATACAAAGTTATTTAAAGAAGTTCAGAAGCTGATGGAGAAGAAACTGCAGACATTGACTGCTGATCCTGAGAATACAGGAAACCTGTCCTCTGAATACAAGAGACAGAATGAAAACAAAGAAAGAACACAGCTGGAATCAAAGATGGCTAGTATTCCACCAGCATCTTAGTATTAGAGACAAGAAAGACTTTTATTTCAGAAATATAGGAAAAAGCAAAGAATCAAGGACTGAGAAACTGAAATCTGGAATGACAGTAAAAAAACCCAACCTAACAAACAAGAAAAAATGAGTTACTTAAAAAGACAAGCTTTGAGACAGTGAAAAAGATGATTTCATAATTAAAAAGTTCTAAACAGGTTCCTAGGCACCAGCTGATTTCAGAACATCAGCTCATAGGTAACTCCCTTCTATGGAGCCAATACATTTTTCCATAAATACAATGCCTCCCTTGAAATATGAAGATGAATTTGAGCTCAAACTACAAACTTTGAACTTGGCCCTGCAACTCACAAGATCTCTAAATTATACTCTCGATTCGTTTTCTTCACCTGAAATCCAAAAAGCATCACAGACGACAACAACAATGCAGTTTCAGGACTGAGGAATCTCGTTTCCAACAGAATGCTGTGTTAAGTTACCAACTTTTACTGCTGCAGAAAACAGATGCTCTGAAGTGCAATATCAACTTCTCCCCAGATTCAGAAAGACCAAACCAATCCACAAGACCACAGATGTCCATACTGCTCACCCCTCCTGTCACAAACAAAAATAAAATCTCCCCCTGCCTCTAAGATCCAGACACATGTATTTCATCATCATTAACGCATCACAGCTCTTAGTCTTCTCCTTAATGGTCAAGCTCTTACATTTTAAAGGTTTGTCCCATGTAATGTTTCTAACCTGGCCTTTAATTTTCTAGGCTATTAACTCATCTTCATCCTCTCTCCTTATATCAACAGATGCCTCACCCTGAATTCAACAGCTGTTAAAAATACGCCTAAGAAAGACTGATTCCATCTCAGTAACTGCTGATGTATTTCCAAAGCTCTTGTTTTATATAATGTTTCTCCTAATGCTTCAAAGAAATTTCATCCGATATTCACATCATGGTTTGTTTTTCTTTCAAATCCCTTGCCACCATTTCTAAAGGGGAAGACTATTTGACTTTTAAGTTATTTTCTTTTAGTTCTTCACATACTGATGTTCACATAACTGCTTCCTTTTATGCTCAGACTATAATATTTTGTGAAGTACATCTCTTTCTTTCTTACTAGTCCAGCACTTCAGGTAATTCTCATGCTTAAGTCTTCTGTACGCGGTAACAGAGGTAACAGTGAGTTCCATTAGCTAAGATGGTTTTTTTCCTACATAACAAAAATGATCTGGAGAAGATTGCTGAAGACATGGCAAAACTTACCAACATAAGCCCCCAGCTCCTGTAACTTTCCTTTTATAGCACCCTAAAAAATAATGAAATATTATTTAAGGGATGGATCAACGAAGTATTTCTAACTGCAAAGAGGTGGGAGGCTTAGCAAAGTTTCTTTTATTTACTGTTTAAACACATTGGTTTAACATGTTAAACTTTTTCTACTGCCCAGGATAGGAACGTTCTAACGGCGAGGGGCTGGCAGCAGAGTAACGGGATCTCGCTCTGCCCTGTATTTCCGACAGACCAGTTCCCGGCGCTACCATTCAACCTCCGAGCCCCAGCTGCCCTTTTTTAAGCAGGGACTACTCAGGCTCATAGGGCTCAAAGAAAATGAATCTGAGCTGGTTGGATAAAAGGTCATTCCCCGCTCAGCAGGCAAACAGAAACCTGCCGGGATTTNCGGCCCGGGCCGGGGGCGCTGCCGCACGGCCCGTCCGGGCTGCCCGGCGGGGAACCGGCCCCGCTGCGAGTGCTGAACGACAGCTACGGCCTCGTGGCAGTGTTAATGCTCTTTCTCGAGAGCTACGCGAATTGTATTTTCAGTTTTCTGTTAAAAAACAAATGGATTATGATATAGCCCTACACAAAGTATTCAAGTAATGCCACACTACCGCTATATGGGTTTCCTGGTGCCCACCACAGCCTCTTTATCACCTCCTTTTCTCAGCAGGGCAGGAGAGAGAAAATGTAACAAAAAGGCTCATGTGTTGAGAACAAGGACAGGAGACTTCACTCACTAATTACTGCCATGGACAAAACAGACCTGGGGAAATTAGTTTAATTAATTAACAATCAAATCAGAGTAGAATTATAATAAATCAGCCCAAATCTTAAAACACCTTTCCCGCATCTCTTCCTTCTTCCTGGGTTTAATTTTACTCCGATTCCCTACCCATCTCCCCCCAAAACGGGAACGGGAGTGGGGGTTCTGATCAGTTCATCATCTGTTTTCTCTGCCACTGCTTTCTTCTCTCCTGCTCCCAGTAGAAACAGTCTGCCACAAAGACTGCATACTCACTGCTGCAACATGAATCCTTTTCACGGGCTGCGGTTCCTCACAAACTGCCCTGCCATGGGTCCCTTCCATGGGGTACAGTCAGTCCTTCAGGGACAGGCTGCTCCAGCGTGGGTCCCCCACAGGGTCACAAATGCCGACGGCAAAGCTGCTCCAGCATGGGCTCGTCTCTTCACAAGGCCATGGGTCCTGCCAGGAGCCAGATACAGCGTGGTCTTCTGGCAGGTTGACAGCCTCCAGGCATCCATGTGCTCCAGTGCCTTCCATGTGCTCCAGTGCCTTCCATGTGCTCCAGCATCCATGTGCCAGGGGTCTTCCATGGGCTGCAGGTGGGTCTCTGCTCCCCCACTGACCTCCATGGCTGCAGGGGCGCAGCTGCCTCACCATGGGCTGCCCCACGGGCTGCAGGGGAATCTCAGCTCTGGCGCCTGGAGCACCTCCTGCCCCTCCTTCTGCACTGACCTTGGCTCCTGCAGAGCTGTTCCTATCACATATTTTCATTCCTCTCTCTGCCTGAAATTTGCTTGTACGCAATAACTTTTCTGCGCTCCTTAAAAATGTCATCCCAGAGGCACTAGCAGTTCCACTGATGGAACTGTACTGGGTGTGTGTGTGGCAGGTTTTGGCCAGTGGAGGGTCCATCCTGGAGCTGGCTGGCATTTTCTTTGTCAGACATGGAGGAAACTTCCAGCAGCTTCTCACAGAAGTCACCCCTGTAGCCCCTCCACTACCAAAACCAGGCACACACACCCAGTACAAGCATCTACTGCTCTTACTGCTACAAGGGATTAGTTGCAGAGGGAGGACAAATGATGTGGAGAAAAGCCTACAAGGTAAGCACAATAACAAGCAAAAAAGAAGTAATGTTTGAGGCAAACAATTTATCTTTTTGCACCAATTCCCCAGATTCACTCCATCTGGTTTAATGAGTAGTAATATTATAGAAAGCCCAGCCTACAGATAAAGGATCTTTTACAAGTAATGCCACTGATTAAAATAAACTCCAGGCATTGTAGTTAACAGCTGTATTAATCCCTTTCTGCATCACTGTTCCTAATATAAATCAAACCTTACACAGAGATACCTTAGACTAATTATTGCTAATGATCTGAGCTGTTTGCCCAACTCCACTTATAATATATTGGTATTACAGTGAGAGAGAACCAAAACCAAAGTAGTTTAATTACACCATTGCATTTAACCTTAAAGAGACACATTTTGCTTTTTTAAGATTTCAATTATGTTGTACTATGTTGTATCATTGGAAAAAGAAAAATAATTATTGCAGTACAAAAACAAGAATTAAGTTTATTTCATAAGTAAAGGATTTACTTTAAAAAAGATACTGCATTTGAGAAAAGTTTCCTTTGCGAATAACAGCAGGAGCTCATTGCTTCAAGTTCAGCACTATATTCTGTGTAGGAAAACTTCCTGTTTTCTTCTAATAGGAAAATTCTATAACCTTAATTAGTTACTTAGTAGAACATGCCCAACACTTTACAGTGCCTTGTAAGTAAAAATGAATCTTGCTCACATGAAATTGCAGGCTCCAATGGACATAGGGCATGGTCATTTTTCAAGTGCTCCTTTATACTACTATCAAAAATATATATGATGCATAAAGACCCAGCCATCTCTTGCTTTCTCGCAAATAAGAAATGGAATGATGAAAAAACAGGAAGGCTTTAGAGCCAAAATGTGATGAATAAAGTTAATTTGTTTAGAGAACAGCTTTCAGATTTAGAATTAGAGGTATTGTGACTTTTCAGTTCATGAAGTTACTATTTTGCATGGTGTATATCAAGATGATTTTCCACATGACTTCTTCATTGCTCCAGCATTGTGGGAAAGCCCCTTTAACTGGCAGTTTCCGGGTTATCACAAATGGGTAATTCTCCACCAGGCTGAGGAGTATATACTTGCATATCACTTTTCTGCCTGGAGGGTGACTGATTCTGCTTCCTGTTTGGCTGGCTTTCAACTTTCTGGTTTACCTTTAGTCAATACAAAGACTAGATGCTGGAGAGTTCCTCTGGAATTGAAATAAGGTAAATATTTGCATCAACTTCCACCTGTTGGCTGATACACTCAAACTGCAGTCACATACTTGGACTAAGATTAAAAAAAAGTAAAACAAAACAACAACCCTCCAAAAACCTGTCTTAGAAGGGAGGATGTCTCCCTTTTTCTGAGAAAAAATAGGTTTATCCCTGTTCCACTATGGGCAGGCCGTATTCAACCCAGGGGGCAGAAACTTTCCTTTGTACCTATAGAACGAGGGGTGCAAAATTCAGCTCTGGGATGGTATTCATTTCCCAGTATAAACTTCAACAACAGAATAAAGAATATGGCAAAGATGAGGTCAAGAACCATGAATGTTGTGAGTGTTGATGGGGCTTAAAGGGGAGAGCAAAAGCTCAGTATTGTGCCCTCAGGTACAATACACTCCACATTTTATTGATGTGTCTTTACCAGAGTCCATCATATGTTCATGGCTGCCTTTGTCTCTTTGTCCCTTTCATTAGAGTTAATATTTGGAGCAAAGCAGGTAATAGAGAGATGGTGAGACAAAAAAAAAAATGAGGTGAGGCAATGTGGAGAAAGTGCAGAAAAACACAAAGTTTGGACACAAACTGGGGTTATAAGAAGGAAAAAGCAGAGGAAAAAAATTATTTGTGAATACAAATGTGATGAGCTTCAAAAGAAGATGTAAGCTGCAGAGGAGCGTGTTGACAATGTCCTAGCTGTCTCTTTTAAGATGAGATGTTGTGTTTAATGTAAATGAAAAGAAGGAAAATGCAGCAAGAACTAACTATGGAGAGCAAGGAAAGTCTAATAAATGCAAGTTCTAGGCCGGGAATCAGGCAGGAAAAGGGTGCGGTGAAGAATCAGAATAGGAAATGGGACAGATTAGAGAATTCAGACTTTGTTTCTAGTATGAATTGTTTAGAATTAGGAGGGGTTGCCTCTGTAACCTTAAATTTTCATGGCTTGGATTTTTCATATATTGTATCAGTCAGTTTTCTCCAGTAAGTAACTGCAGTTCTGTCCCTTAGCAGACACCTTTAGAAAAGAGTCACCATTTAGGCTAGTTCAAGGTTAGTTTATTTTACTCAACATAAGATTGCTCCAACTATGGACTGCTCATCATAATTATGGCTGATGTATGGAGGGGAAAAAAAAGAGATACTCCTCTGATCTCGGGGAAGATGCTTGTGTCTAGGAGAAATAACTCAGAAGAATTCATTATAGTACAAAATTACCTACATATTTCAGCTGAGATTAGTGTCCTCGTGAGCAACTTGCTTTGCATGGTTGACCTGCAGGTTAGACCTGCTCAGACAGTAGCATGTTTGTGCACTTCACATTACCAAAACACTTTCTAGGTTTTAAAGTTATTAGTCAGCGCTCACATACTCACTTTACCTTTTTCCTCATCCCTGACTGGTTCCAAGTTTGTATATGCTTTTGCCTGGTTTGCTCAATGTGGAGAGCCAATATTCCAAATTGCACACAACAATTGTTGATTTCACATGCACACAAATGCATGAAGGTCTTTGCATACTTGTGAGACTGGAGCACAGCCCCTCTTATGGCGTTTGCATTAGCTAAACACGGTAAATATTCCTGAATTTATATGCATCTAAAGCTTGCTTAGACAGTTGTTATTAAGGGTATACTTTCTACTGACACCTTTGGGAGTTTTCAAGTCCAGACAGGCTGAAAGATCAGCCTTCAGTCTGCATTTTTTTGCTGTGTATCTGACCAACAGCTGAAACTTTGCAAGGACATAAATGTATGTGCATAGGTCATTTGGTGAAGCACACAGAGATTAAACCTTGAAAATATTTCCAAGCTGCATGAAAACAAGACCAACAGAATTTTGTTAAGATATTTGCCTTAATTGGAAAGGCTTAAAATAAAGGATTATATGATTAAAAAAAGCAAGGATTGCTTGCTATTTGTTGTAACCCCTATTTCTGTAGCGCCCCTGTAGCCAGAGAAGCAGCTGTTCATTGCTGACATTCTCCCTGCCAGGCATTCCAACTCTCTGAGGTAATGGGCTGCAAGCATACGGGCCTTCGCTTTAATTCTTTCAGCGTATCCTTCCGCATGGATAGAGCGAGGGGAACGCCTCCAGGAAAAGAAATTAAATGCACACACACAGAGGCACACAGGGACGGCGGGTTTGAAAATATTCCTGAGAACGCAATTTGCGCCCATGCGGCACAGCGTCACATGAAAGCGGCCGCCTGCAGAGCTGGCTGGCACAGGTTTATTTTGTTGTAGTATTTTCTTCCACCCCCCCAGCTCTTTACCCAGTGGAATGATATCCCGAGCAAGTTTTTTGAGACAGGAAGTGAGGAATGTTTTCACTATGAGTGATCTGAGAAGAAGGTGGGTTAGCCGAGATAGCAGCTGTTTGGGACAGGAGGAGCACAGTAAGTCAGTTCCCGAGGAATACAGATGAGATGGCTCCGGGAGAAGCAGCCTTGGACCGCCGGGGGTTTTGTTCGGCTGCACGTATGTGAAAGGAGACCCGGTGTCTTTGGATCGCTGTGCAAGGTAAGGGGAAAACAGCGGGCACAGTGAAAACATAGCGGCTGGTCTTTTCGGCTGTGTACCGTAAGGCTGAAGAGTTTCAACCACTTACTTTTTGAAAAGTGAACGCTTGGAATGGTTGTGGGACTGGAGGTGGGCGAAGTTTGAGATATGTACTTACCGCTGCTCTCTCAGTCCAAGAGGCATGTCAAAGATTAACTGGGAAAACGAGAGGGTGGAGTATTTCGATTACTTTTTTGGCTGCCCAAATATCTCTGAAATAAAAATATATGTATTTCAAGAATGTGAAGTAATAGGAACCCTTTTTTCATCATGATATATTGCAGTTTTATTTTGATTACTGTAATTTATGCAGGCTATTTAAACATATTTGTAAAGTAAAATGCTAACAATTGAGGGTGGTGTGGGAGGTGAAGGTAAGGGAGAAAGATAGCAAAGTGCTCAGTAATCACACATTAGTCTCAGCCATGTTGCTGAAATTCTAATATAGCATTTTTGAAATTACAGGTTTCTGTTGAAATGTAAAGGTACAAACTTTGGCCACTAAGAACATTTTAGCTGTTGCATGAAAATTCCAGGCTTGGTAAATAAAGGCTAGTAAAGGTCATCAGTTGGATTTGTAACTCCTGGCAGTATGTAGCCATGAGTTTTGGCTAAAGTAGCTTAAAACAAGGCAGGTAGGCCTGAATTTAAAGTAATGCAGCAGGCAAATTTGAGGGCACCTAGGACTGCAGAATGCACAGCTGCTGAATAAAACCAACACAGCTATGTTTGTAAGAACTACACATGGCTAGCACTAGAAGATACTGAATGATACCCTGGTGTTATTCAGCAAACTTGATTTAATTCTACAGTATTTCTTATATGTTAGGAATCTTTTTTTAGTTGGTCTTTTGTGGCGTGGTCTGGAAGTTAATTACTTGAGTTTTTCTTGGGTTTCAGAAGTCATGAAAATTATGTCAGGTGTACCAAAATGAAATAATTTAGGATAAATGCTCAGTGGAGCATTTAATCTAACCAACAGATCATAACCTGGAGAATGTTCCTATCTGGCACATTCTGAAAATTCTGCTCTAAACTTCCTTCTTTTTTGCGTTGCTACCTGTTTGCATAGTGAAATAACTGAAAGTCTGAGGCTGCCTCATGCCAGCAGTAGATGATTCGGAAATTTCACCTGTCAGGTTAGCCTGTGGTTAGTGATTTTTGGTTCTGTGGTGGTTTTCTGGGTTTTTGTTTTGTTTTGTTTGTTTGTTTGTTTTGGGGGGGTGTTTGGGTTGTTTTTTTTTTGGTTTTTTTTTCCCATGCTCTTAGAATACTTTTCTAACCCTTGATATGGGCATAAAAGATTTAAAGTCTTTCATACTCAGTGGTACTCCTTCAGACCTGAGATTAAAACACTTCTGCATTTCTGACTGTAGCTTTCAGAGAGGAGTAAATTGGTTTCTCTCATTGCTGTAGGACCAAAGAAGACACCTAACTCCACAAAGAATATATTGGAAAATGGGCCTCAGGGATGTGAGCTAAGGTCAGCCAGCTAAAAGTTACTCTGTCAGGAATAAACCCAGTGTGAGATTGTGCTGGCAGTGGACAGGGGACTAAAAGCTTCTGTCTGTAGAGCATTCCCTGCATGCTGTTCAGGTAGGGCTGGATTTGGAGGATCAAAGTGCAGAGGGAGCAATAAAGTGAGTATTCCCATTGTATCCCTAAATTTTTCAGGGAAACCTTTTGTTATCTGTTGTTACTTATTCTACAGCTACACCCAAAAATAAATTTGTTGGTGTTTGGGGGAGAATTGTTTTCTCATCCAGCTAAGATTTTAGGTGGTATCTGTTGAGGATGGGGATTGTGTAGAATGGTAGAACTGCTTCAAGACTATCACAAACAAGGTCATGAAATCTGCTTCTGGTCATTCTTTGGAGTAGCGTTGCAAAGATGTCATTGAGAAAAAATGCCATGCCTCCTCCTCTTTCTCCCCATTGTAGGCCTTTAATGTCTTTTCACCTTCCTTTCTTCTTTGCGGCGCTGCTGGCTGGGGAGTAGGGAGTCTGGTACGGGCTTTTTAACCTCAAGAGTGTGTGGTTATGTTGGATAAGTTTCTAGGTGGGTATGTCAATATCCAAGGAGAACGTGGTATCTGTTTACAGCTATACCTTTGAGTTTAAAAGCAGGTGTGCTAAGAAGACTACTTCTTCCGGTTCCTCCTTCCCGAGGAAATGCATATCCTCACGTTCCTCCTGTCTGGTCATCCTGAGAGTCCTCGGAAATCAAATTGTGCCTTTTATATATGTGCTACGTGCCAGCCCGGAAAAAAAAAACAACAACAAAAAAACAAACTTAAGAAAGAAAAGCAGGCATTTGTTTTCTTTCCCCTTCCGCCGGGGCGGCGCTGCCGCTGGCTGGCGGTGCCGGGCAGCGCGGCCGTGTCCAGGCTGCCGTGTCCAGGCGCGGCCCGGCCGGGGCTCCGGGGCACTCGGCACAGCCCTGGGCAAGGCGGGCCACTCCCTCGCTGGGACTGCTCCCTCGCCCAGGGCAGAGCAAGCTCACCGAGGGAACGGCATCCCTCGCCCAGGGCAGAGCAAGCTCACCGAGGGAGCGGCATCCCCCGCCCGGGGCAGCGGCGTTCAGCGCGGTGGGGGGGATGGCTTAGGCGCCTTCCAGCACAGGCCTTGCCGTGGCGCTGTGACGGATTTCGCAGCCCGGGCCGCGTGCTGCAAGAGAACGCTTGGAAAAGGAGAAAGGCAAACGCATGAATGGCGTTGGCAGGAGAGGAGGCGTGAAGGTGTTTGCAAACCTGGGGAGATGGGTGGTTGCCTGTAGTCTGGGTAAGAGTATGTTTTTCAAGGGAAAAAATTAGAAAATAAATGGTTCTCAGAATTCACATACTCTCTTGGTGGGCTAAAGCATAACCTGAAGCATCATAGAGCAGTTTAGCATAAGGGATAATGGTACGATTTGCTGTAATTCGTGGAAGATTACAGGAATTTCACTTTGTCTGATAGGAAATGGCTAAGGTGTGAGTTTTAATGCCGCCCTTGCCTTTCTTTTTTTCCCCACCTTTATCATTTCTGGGGCTTGGTTTTGTGTTTAATCCAACAGCAGGTAGTGGTCGAGGCTGCATGCCGCTCTGAAAAACAAGCCAGGTTGCTGGATTTGCACTTAAAGAAAATGTCTTTGTCCAGTATTACAAATATCTTAGGCAACTTAGATTTCATAGACATATTTCATTTAAATACCAACTGAGTTTATAAATACTTATTTTAAGACATTGCAGTCACACCTAATTAAGACTCATTATTTACTTGTGGGTTTAAAAAAAAGATCAACTTGCCAAAACCCAGTGTCATCTGTGGAAAAACCAGAAACTCTGGTACTTATTTCATTATTTGAATACATAAGAGCCGTGCAGTTTGGAAAGGTAGACTGATTATTTAGATTTAGAAAACATATACATGTTATTTTTCCCATGTTACCATTCCCCTTTCAGTCAAAGTATTTCTGATTTTTGTATTTCTTATCTTTCTCTTTTGTTTCTTACTAGGACTACAGTTGATGTCTCTTCTTGTCTCTTGGTGGAAAACTTGCTTTGGCTTTAATGGATACTGCTGCTGCTGGTTGATCTCTGGAGACTTTACAGCTCCTGACCTTTTGAGAGGAGGTGACTTCTCATCGCCTCTCAAGGTCTCAGTGGTAGTAGCTCTTTATCACTAACCATCTCTGGGGGAAAAAGAAGATGCCTCTGCCTTTTGGGTTAAAATTGAAACGAACTCGACGTTACACAGTATCCAGCAAGAGTTGCTTGGTGGCTCGTATCCAGCTGCTCAACAATGAATTTGTGGAGTTCACGCTGTCTGTGGAAAGCACGGGCCAGGAAAGTCTGGAAGCAGTGGCTCAGAGGCTTGAATTAAGGGAGGTGAGTGAGTTGTCAAGTGAAGGCATGACTTTCGTTTTTGGTGCTAGATGAGCTATGTGGTAAATCCTTGCCATGTAGGGTAATCAGCTGCTGGAGCAGCTGTCCTGTGTTCCCACTGTTTCTTCACCTTCTGGTCTTTGTGGGGATTTGGATTGTTCCTAAACAGTTGCAAATGTTACAGATTTTAGGGAATGTCTAAGGGAAGGAAATGTGAGAAGTTTTGGTGAATAAAAGCTTAGAATGATGAACAAAGCAATGTTTTTTTTTAAATGTGACAGTGCTGAAAATTCTGCTTAAAAAAACCCACAAAGGAAGAAAATAATTTCTACCTAAGCAACATGGTTAAAAACTACAGCAAGACTTGAGTCACAAGATAGCGTGTTATTTGTGTGCATGTAGTTTTTTTCTGATGGATTAGTGCTGTGAAAAGAATCTAAAACACAAAATGTGATAAGTGTACCAGTTACCAACTGTTTGCTTGTTTAAATACCACAAATATATTTGCAGACACTGTCTTGGATCTCATATATAGTCATATAGATTGAGAGCTGGCCTTATGACAGGACTTGACTTTTGCTAGTTGAATATGTAAATAGCTGTTCAACCTGACTTTTTTTCTCCCAGAATCTTCTTACTTGGTATTTTGAAGGATTCTTTTGGAACTGAAATTTACCCTTCCACACATTTAGTGATTATTCCTACATCTCCTGTGTTGAGTGAATTCCTTCTGAAATGCTAAGCTTCAAAAAGTTAATAGAAATCTACGTAGATGACCAACATATGAATCAGTGTCATTATTTTATAACACTGTTAAGCACAGGTGGTTTGAATGCAGTATTTGAATGCTCTCAATCCTCGGTGAACTGACATTTCCCCCTAGAGTCTGAAAGGTTTAGTTTAGTTGATTTTGGAGTCACTGAACTGTGATAGCATGTGCACTTCTGGGGGGCCGGAGAGAGAAAACTAGTGACACAAATTTAGTGTTGCTAACATTGTTCTGAAAAATATGGTTTTGTTCTGTGGTCTGCCATAGAATGACCTTTTGATTATGGGATTCAAATACAGGATGAAAACCCTGGCCTTAGGTAACCAAAATATGAATGATTTTGCAAATAATTAATAATAAATATTCACATTTATAATTATGAGTTTTTTAAATATTATCTTTTTATTGTCAAGCAATGGCAACTGTTGGTAACTTTGCTGTAATATTGAGCAAATATATTTAGAACTCAGTCCTGCAAACATTTATTACTTTAGAAACCGTGCATTACTGTAGAATTCCTCAGTGGGAAATGTTATATATAGTCATTTGTTCTCAGAAATATGTTTTTTTTTTTTCTGTTTAAAGAATAATAAAAAGTGAAAAAGGTGTGAAACCATTAATCTATAAGGGTTTGTTTATTGTGGTTGTTTTCATTTGCAATATGCATTCTTATAGAGTCTCCAAGTACTTTTTTACTGTACAGTTATTTTGGAATATGCAATTCTCTGCAAGGGTGTGCTTTCTTGTTTTAATCTTTCTCTTTCTAGCAAAAGGAGAATCTAACTATGCTTGTGGCCTTAGTGTTTACTCAGAACACATTGGATATAATATATTTAGAATTCAATTATTGTTGTGTGAAAGAATTTGTCAGTTTTATCTGTCCACTTTCAGACGTAACTTCCAAGTCATGGAAAGTACAGAATTTTTACTGTTTGCAAAATGCAAAGGCTTTGTCTTCCTGAATGATGACTACAAACTTCTATTGAACTAGTCACAGAGTGCTGGAGATGCAGTTTTTTCAGCTATTCTTCATTATCTCTTTCTTTGGAACCACTCCCAAAAATCTTAAAAAAAAGAGAGAGAGAGAGCAAGAGATGCAATTCCCTCAATTAAGAGCCATATATCAGAATAAGGGAGTTGACAGTACACTATTGAACTCTGAGCAGATTCCTTCAGTCATGCATTCTTGCATGGATTATTTTGGCAGAAAAATGTGTTGCAATAAAAGGGAATGGAAAATAGGGATATAAATTACTTTCCAGAGCTTGCATTCAAAGAAAGTTGTTCTGCGTTTAAATAGTCAGATTTGCCAAGCAGATACTGGATCGTTCCTGATGGCTTGCTTAGTAGAAAGTTTTCAGAAAGAAATAGTGTTCAGCACTTTCCTTAAATCTGCAAAAACAACTTTAGTCTCTGATACAGTAAAATACAAAGTAATTCTGTAAGAAGTTGCATATTTTTAGTGCACTGAGCAGCTTAAAGTATGAAGTTGAATTCCAAGTGTTAAACATGAAAGTATGGCTGTTTATCTGAATACTGAGACTTGGGACCATTCTCAAATCCAAGGTATCAGTTTCACCTGACTGTATATGGCCTACGCAGCTAGGACAAGCAGTTCCCAAGCATCTTCAAAACAGTTTATTGCATGAGGCGTTAGGGGAATATCTACCGTTTTTTACACATTCAGTAGTAACATTTGTATATATCTCATTCTCTCTGGTGTAGTCTAGAATTACTGAATTTGGACAGTGAACTGAACTATTTTTAATGGTGTGCCATCTTTTAAGATATTTGTTTTAACAGATCTTTATGTAAATGAGTAATCTTCATATTGTACATTGCATGGTTAAACACTGTTTTTCTTTTGATTCTCCAGTTAGTACTTCTCAATTTCCAAGTTCAATACTAGTATGGACACATAGTTAGCATTTAGGAAGATTTACATATGTTGACAATTTTATTTTTTTACTGCATGATAAACTTTATAGAAAAGTGAAATGAATTCATTAAACTGAGTATCCTCTGGTATTCCTAGAATGTGACTCATCAGGAATGAGTATGTAATCCAGCTCTCTTAAACTGAGGAACTGGGGAAAGAAGCCAAGGAGAACATTGCACATAAGTTACCCTTTGTAGCACAGTCTGTCTTTTATCCTGTGAGGGAACTATAACCAAACATGATTTATGCAAAAAGCTGTTACAGAAAACCATTCGGGAATCAAAAGTTTTGAAAAACTGCTGAGAGCTCTGCTGGTTAACTACCTGAAAAAATGCATACAACAGTGCTAATCTTGCATCCAGGGCATGAGTATCCAAATGAAATCCTTGAAAATATAGGGATTTTTAAAACATTGCAATATAGCTAGGTATATTAGTTAGCTAGGTTTGGCAGGAGATGTTATAGCTGATTCTCCTGTTGAATTTTTGTTGTTGGTTTCTAATAGGACTTCTAAACCAGAGAGAAGGGGCAAATTCTGCTACTGTGTACAAGCAAATTCTGACTTAACTGCAGATATGTGGTAAAGTACAAGAGCCAATGGCAGGGTACTTGTGTGGAGTGTATGTGTTGTGTGTATGGAAGTTCCTGGGTTTGTTTTGGACTTGCAGAGGAAAAGGAACCAAGGTTATCTGGATCCTGAATAATTTCAAAGTTCTGAAACAGAGCTTTGGAAATGCTTGAACTATGCTGTGAAACTTTGCTCTGAATTCTAAAACATCAGTTGTCTTTTGGAGAAAACACAAAAAAATACCTTTAACTCATTGTGGTGGTTTCTTAAATGTGTTTTGCATATGAAAAGAGTGTTTTTAAAATTAGATCAAGTGCAACCATAAATATTCTTATGTCTATATATATCAGTAACAATACTGACAGACAAATTAGAGTTGGGCCATGTCATGACAGAGGGATCATTAACATAACTATGTTTATGTCTTGTATCAAAGCCTGACAACATTTTAGCTGATGCTTGCAGAAATAAGAGGAGGAGCAGTGCTCATAGTTGAGCTGCAGTGGTTGCCTCCCTGATTTGGATTTCCCTTATGATTAGGAAAGGAGAAATTGACACGGAGGAATGCATATAAGAATGGAGATCTTCCACATGTCATCTGATTAGTTTAAAACATGCTGCTTTATTGAAGAGCAAATTTGAATCCATCTAAAACAAATATTAATTGCAAGAGTGTGACAATTGCAATTTAGGAACCAAGGTAAGTTGAAGGATAGAGCGGTCAGGCAAAAATCAGTAACTGCCTCAGTTCAATTATTGTAGTTTTTCCTTTCTCTGAGGAAAAGAAGGCATACATTCAGGTAAAGGGTTTGCACTCAGTCTTATTACATTGAGCAGCACAAAATTAAGGTTTTTCCATGAAAACCGTAGTGCCATTAGGAAGCCTTGCCCCTGATTTCTTTAGCATTTTTATAAAGTTAAGTCAGAATTTGAATATACCACTTAATTGTTTTTTGTTTACCGTCATGTCAGTGAATTGCTGTACAGTTTTATACCAATTTTGACAGAAGAGGTTTTCTTTACTTCTGAAGCAAAGGCATTAGCTTATTGTTTAATATTTTTAGACTGCCTTGAAATTTGGCTTTTCCCTTTAGTAAAGCAATCAGAACTTAAGCCTCTGATGAATGGGAACATGATACTTCTTCTTCTGTCAGTGAAGTACAAGGTGGAAGTCAAAAGCAGTTATGTGAGTTCATCCTTCTCAGAGCCTTGAACAGTGGTGAGGAGAAATAATTTTTTTTTTTTTCAAAAATGTATATTTCTATGTTTCTGGATCATGTTGATAACTGACCTAACTCTGCCAGAGGTTAAAATATGTCTTGGATGTAATGTTTTCTGTGCACTATGGAGGTTGGTTTCTTTGGCTTGTAAATTAGTCAGCTTACCTTTGTCACGTGTGCCTGTTAAAAGTTTGTTTATTCAAGATATTTGAAGAGAGTGAAACACAGTGTTTAGTGATCTGTACAGTGCTTATTTTGAATAAACTAGAATACATCAGATTACCTTGCAGAATATTAATTTGCTTATTTATTTCTCATCCCTTCTGTTTTGTTTTAAACTATAGTTGTCAATTACTTTGTTTAAATAGCATTTGTGAAATCCATATTAGAGTAGTTAAGAGAAAATAATTGTTTGTGTGAGTGGTGGAAAAAACGTTCCCATTATGAAAGAACTAAGATTTAAGAATAAGTTGTCTCTTTGTTCATGCAGCTACTCTGCTAAATATTCCTTCCTGCAGCTACAGTTGAAAAGGTTGTCAGTGCTAGGACAACAAAAACAGTATAGACAAAAGTACCCTACAGTAAATAGCTTCAATATGGGGGGAAAGGGAGGGTTGTTGTCAGTGATCCTCCTATTTCTGCAAGAATTGGTCATGGTAGTATATAGAGAAGTGCAACTTTCTATTTGGCGGCTGGTACATGATGAGAGTCACCGTGGTTTTTTTTGTCCACCACTTCCAGGAAATCTTGGATATTGTACACTGACCAGTCCAGGCTGCTCCAAGTCCTTTCTCAGCTAGAGATTGGGAAATTTTGTGGAGGAGTTTGTCTGCTGTGATAAGAATGGAGTTTCTGGAGAATTTTCAAAGCCTGTTGCCTCCTTCTGTAACTCAGAACACTGGGCGCAGGGAAAAGCTTTCATTTGGTATCTGCCAGTTGTGCTTAGTACAAGATTATCGATCCACATCTCCTGCACCTGGTTTGTCCTGTGCTGTCCTGATAGCAGGAGCTGTTCTGTATCCAAGCATATAATAAAGCTAGACGTGGTGGAGCCCTTGGGCTAAATGGGGTTTTAAGAGTTTGACTGCAGTGCTTATCCTTCAATAATGAGAAGGTGTTTTCAGCATTCTGATCAGGGAAGTGTTATGGTTTATTTTATTTGTATGTACCAGTGTAAAAGAGGAAAAGCTTGAAAATATATTTTGACTGCATTCTTCTGCTATTGTTTTCTCTTTTCTGATTTTTTACCTTAGATCTTAGGATGATGATTCCTCATGTTCCCTTGAGGCAGGTAACCAAATGCATTAATGAGAAGGCACGGTATTAACCATTAGAAAACGATTCTCCTTTCCAGCCTATTTGTAATCTATGACACATTTTGTAAGATTTATAGTACAGGATGTGGAAATTAACTGGAAAATGTATTATTAAATCTGTAAGGCTGAAGAAAATTTTGAATACTGCTATGCCTCAGGGGACCTCCAAGGGTTGCATGGTCCTACTGTCTGCTCAGGAGGATCAGGTGCTTCAGGGTTGCCTGGGTGAGTTTACTATGCAGGTGCCTCCAAGGATAGAGATTTGACACCTCTTTGGGCTATCGGTTCCAGTGTTTGGCTAGTCTTGTTGTGAAATTTTTTTCCTGATCTAGTTGGAATTTCCCACATTGCAGCTTGTCCCCAGTGCTTTTCATACTTGCAGTGATTACTTCCAAGAAGACTCTGGCTCTGTCTTCTCTGTGTCCTGCCCTCAGGCAATTGAAGTCCACAGCAAGATTTTACTTTGTCTCTTTTTGAGGCTGATCAGCCCCACTTCTCAAACGTTCACTGTACATCATGGCGAAAGATCTAATATAGTCACCTGCAGTAATGTAGTTTTGTGGCACTCATGCCTGGTGAAACTCCTCTACTTAGCTTAGGAAGTCTGGGTGACTTCAATGCTGAAATCACTCCCACCAATTTGTGAGCTGTAAATACTGTGTAGGACTTTTGTTACTTTTGTGTTCTTGACAGCTCTTGAAATTTTATGCAAAAATATTTACTGTCTCTAGTGTCAGAACACAAATAGATAGAAATTAACTGTGCAGAAATTATATATTCTTTTTATTTCTATTTGATTTTCTTCAGAGGGGTTGGGTCATGAATAAGTCACTAAAATAAACGAACCTCAAAGTAGTGTTAATCTTAACAGCTTAACATATTTTAAGAATTATGTCATGCCATTCTTTTTAGCACTGGATGTTGTCCTGAGCTGCTAATAATAAAATGTTTTAGCAATGAATAAAAGTGGGTTCTATTTTAATCAGTACGAATATTCCAGGGTGCATAAGCTCCTCTGAAAACTCACAGGATCAAATTCTGCCCTTGAAGTGAAGTGAAAGGTTTGCATAGAAGTCAGAAGACCAGCTATGGTCTGTAGTATTTTGCATGGCTTGTTTAAAGATATGCTGGATTCCAGAGGATATTTTAAAATGTGGAAACATTTTTCTTAGTCCGTTATGCCAGTAACTGCTCAGTTCTGTCTGTAGGCAAGAAGTGGTCAGTGTTTCAAAGAAATAGATCTACTCAAGTGATCATCATGCCTTAAAAATAGTCTATACATTCAGTTTAAATTCAGGGTGTAGAACCAGGAGTATTTTACATCAGTGAGTTGGAAACAGTGACAATGTTTGTGGTCTCTTTCTCCTCACATTTGTTATACACGTGCTTCTGTGAGGTTTAAGTACACTAAGGGTGCAAGTGAGTTTATTCAAACAATTGCAGTACTTTTTAGGGGTGTATTTTTAGTTGGTTTACAAATGTGTTTGTGTGATATCATCTACAGAAGTCTTTCAGCTGTAGCTCTTGCCCTTTGCTTGCAGCCTCTGCCGTGGCCATTGCCCTTGCCCAGAATGTTGTGGTTTGCACATTTTAGGTAGTGCTCAGCCCGAGGCTGCTGTGGTTGTCCTGTCGGAGAAGTGGGCTGGGTCAGAGCAGAATGTCAGCATCATAGTCTGACTTTGGCTCCTGTGACTGCATGCATGGTGTTAACAGTCTTGTGGTGAAAGAGAAATACACCTTTTAACACGCATTTCTTTCCTTACTCAGTCTGCAGGAAGGATTAAGGAGTAGTCAGTCATTCAGTACATTTTATCCTTTTAAACATGTGATGTTGCAGTGAACATGGTATTTCTTTCATGACGGAGTTTTTGTGGTACTACTGTTTGGGATTTTTTCCCTAACATCTTGTGGAATTTAAGATACTGTCTTCACAATATCCTTGAGGGGTGGTGGTAGTCACCTAATCATTGGGGAATTGAAGAATAGAAATAAAATATCATTTAAGGTATCAGCAAACTCTGTGTGCCTGGACTGGGAAATGAGAAATGTGTTGTTTGTATTATTTATATTTAGAGACATATTTCTTTTGTCCTCTTGAAACTCAAAGTATTTATGACTTTCTAAATTTGACTCTCAGCTTTCAGAATTTAGGAGTGATGAGCACACAGTGTCCACTTGGGAAAAATTTGGTTTGTAGGATTTGCTTTA
Source organism: Donacobius atricapilla (assembly GCA_013397315.1). Lineage (NCBI taxonomy): Eukaryota > Metazoa > Chordata > Aves > Passeriformes > Mimidae > Donacobius > Donacobius atricapilla. Next base: position 153,115 of record WBMY01003409.1, read on the forward strand.
CAGAGAACTCTGTTTCTGATTTGGGAATAGTCTGGTTCTCTACTGTGATTTTTAAATTTTTCCATTCTGCACTTTTTGTAGGTATCTTCCTTTATACAGAAAAAACCTGCTTTTTTCTTCTATGACCAGTTCTAATTCAATTGATTTTCTGTATTATAGGCTGTCTTATCAGAGGGCCAGAGTTGTTTTAGAATTTATAGAAAGCATCTCAAGGTTAAATAGGCAGATTTTGTCTGAACATATTTATTTTTTGTCTTATGAATACTAATATTGCAAATACATGGTAGCTAGCACCAAATTTAACTTAAAGGATTTTTTTTTAAACCTTGGGGAAAATAAGCCCCCAGACACCAGAACCCACCAACAATCATTTAGAACTGTGTTTATGCTAACTTAGAGTGGAGCAAAGAAGTACATTCTGCCAGTATGCCATGCTAAAGGAACATTATGCCTTAGAACCAGCTCTAATTTCCTACTTTTGCTAATATCCCAGACCAAATGGTTTTATGGAATAGATAGTTTTGTTAATTTAATGCTGCACCTTGACTTTTGTGTGTCAAATTACTTGATGGTCTGTGCTGACGTGGGGTACTGATTCATTTGCTGTCCGTGAAGGTTGGGATGCAGTATATGTGCCCACATTGTGGTTGCTGCACACACAGTCAGCCTGTCAGAGCTGTAAGGAAAATCTGGAATCCTGTGGGAGTGGACTCTTCATCCTGTTTAAACTGTAAACTAGAGAAGATGTATGTATAAGAATTTTCAGATGTGTGTATGGGTGAGTTTTTGCAGGAATGTACAGAAGTGTACATTCTTTCTCTAAGAGCTGTTGCTCCCCAATGAATTTCAAATCTGTGTTCCACAATATTGGAATTCTAGAGCTTTTGAGAAAACAGCAGTAAATACATTTTTTCCTGTGGAGACAATTTTTCCATGACTAGTTCACAGAAATTATTGGTTTAGAGAAATCCTGATAAATATTCCCTTTGCTTTATAAAACTTCATCTTTAAAAGCTTTATTTTGTGTAGCTTAAAAATGTCTGAAAATATGGAAGGAAAAATACTGGATTAAAGGTGTTGGTATTTCTACAATTTCTATATATATTAAAGTTTATATAGCTGAGACTTGGAGAATTTTCATGTAAATACCTACAGACCTAATTGGTAATTCATAACATTCACTTATCTTTTCCCCCAGTTAAAACACTTCTATTTGTTATATCTACTTTTGCTATGATAATGCTATGAATATTTTCCAGTCCACATCTGTTTGCTGGTCCAGAACGGAATGAAATAAATACTGTGGGAGCAGATTTTAGCCAGTTTAAACATAGTGGACAAGGTTAAATTTTAGTGGGTGATGTTACGGTATGAATTTGGAACTGTACTGTGGAGCAAGAAAAAAACACAACACTCTGATCCATACTCCTTCTGGGAGAGGATCTAATAAAAATTAGATTGTGCTGTTCAGGGTGCTGTTCCATGTGATTTTGACCTTCCAAGGGCGACATCTCTCAGCCTCTCTGGGTGGTGTGTTCCAGTGTGTACTGTATGTTGTGTTTTGGCTTGGTCAGGAGTTGCCCACTCAGGCAAGATATCTTCCTGCTCTGCTGTATCTGGTCATTTTCCTGCTCATGCTGGGAGCCAGCAGATGCTTTAATGAGCTCAGCTTTGACTGAGCAGCTGTCCTGTGCTCTTTTGTCCTTCAGCATCCTATGTGAGCCTGCCTACCAAGTGCCCAGAAAGAAGCCATGCTTTGCTCTACTGCTGTCCCATGTAATTTCCCATTTGCCTTCCCCACTTCCCTTAGATTTCCTGTCATACGTGAATGCCTACTATTGGCATCTGTGAATTGCCACAACAGAGTTATGAGGTATGAACTGTTTCCAAATAAAGAGGAGTCCTAGTACAGTTTTAGGTGGGGGACCTTGTATACCTGAATTGTTATCTGTCTGCTTGTATGGTAAACGTCTCTGCAGTTCACTGAAGTTTTCAATAACCAATAGCCTTACTTGGTGTTTTAAAACATTTATTTCGAAGTAGCAAAACTTTCATACAATGCATTTTATCTAATATCACAATATTAACTTTCTTTTAATCATTGAAATGGCTCTTTTTCAGATTACATATTTCAGTCTCTGGTATTATAATAAGCAGAATCAACGCAGATGGGTAGATCTGGACAAGCCTCTGAAAAAGCAGCTGGACAAATATGCCTTGGAGCCAACTGTGTATTTTGGAGTAGTGTTCTATGTTCCTACTGTTTCTCAGCTTCAGCAGGAGATTACCAGGTAAACCTCTTAGTATGAACTTCTAAGTGTTTATAAATTTGCTCTCAGCATTCTGAAATGTATAGTTTATTTAAAAGTTGTCTGCTTTCCACTCCCCTACCTTTATAGAAATGAGAACTATTTTAGGCAGAATTTATGTTCAAACTGTTTGCTAATTTATCTTTGGAATAATTTAAATATGTGATAAACTAAGCGAGCAACTAAATTTTTGTGATCTTAGGAATCCGCTCAAACCTGTTTTAAGTAGCAGGCATACCTGCATGGTCAGACTTTAATTGTTTTAGTCCCTTCATATTTCACTTTAATTTGTTTGTTCGGTGTTTTTTTGTTTTGTTTTGAAGATCCAGGTGTTGCTTTCATAGACATCTATCCTGCACAAAGCCCTTGCAGATTTTATTAAGCTATGCTTTCTTTGTTTTGCTTCCAGTACTTTCTGTTCTTTTAGAACAGTACTTTGGCAAGCTAGAGGCTGCACTTCAGCTTTTGATTTTTTTTTGTATCCCTGAGCCATAAATATGGATGCTAGTTCTGGTGTTGTGTGTATGTTTCTACTGTGAAGCTGGGCAATATCACATAATTGTTGCTGACTGCAAGGGGAAAAGAAAAATTGAGCATATACACTAGCGTGTTTTTCCTATGGGCCTGTACATTGGCTTCTAATGGCTTAATGGGTATAGTTCTCATTTAATGATTATTTTTAATTGGCCAGTGAGTACAAAACCCGTAGTTGGATTACAAACACATATTGTTATTTCAAAAATATATACTTGTATTAACGGCTAAAAGCTTAAGGTTGGCCCTGCTTTGAGTGGGGAGTTGAAACAGGTAATCACTCAGAGGTCCTTTTCATCCTAATTTATTCTGTGGTTACATGAAACTGTCTCTGTTCCTAAAATGCCCTGCCAGACACCTTCTCTGCTAATTGTGATGTGAAAGCTTTTCAGGGTCACAGGGTGCAGACATTGGTGCTGTTATGTACTGCTTTACAGTTTGGCAGCTTTAATTTTTGGTTTTAAGTGTAATTTCAGAAAGATTTTTTTTTTGAAAACTCTAAAGTTTTGTGCTATTTCTTGGCAATTTTAGTGGCTTAAAAATCTGTGGTTCAGATTCTGTGTTGGTGTAGTAGAATACATTAGAGTAAAACACCGTGGTGTTGCATTGGAGAGCTAAATTGTCTGAAAAACCTTGAATAGTCTTCTCTGGCATTTATTTAAAGAATATGGTGTTTATACTGGAGCTTTAACAAAAGTTTGGCAATGTGCTGCCCTGGTAGAAAGCAGGAATTTATGTGCCAGCCTTATACTTGTGTCCTAGAGGATGGTACTTACTTTGCTAGTAAGAGTCCAGGTTAATTTCAGAAATCTGTGGGGTTTTCCATGCTTGCTTGATATAAATGAGATTGAACATGTTCAAGAAAATTATATGTTTAATGTACACCAGGAAGTGGAAATGCTGTAGATAAAAAGAGATGTGCTCTGTTGAGGTAGTGTTAAGATTCTTAATCTATATGTTTACTTTTAATAGCAGTTCTATGGAAAGTGCTTACCTTCTGCTTCCTGACTGGGAAGACTCATTCCCCAAATGCCTTGGGCTTTTCCTTTTTTTTTAAGGGCTGAGTTTAGTCCCAGCTGTTCCTGTGTGTGCTGTATAGGGATGTTATGTACTGTCATATGATATACTGGGGTTTTGTAGTAGGATCCCCAAGAGTCTAGACAATATTTATAAATTATCACTGCATTTAACAGGGCAGTAAACAGTGATGGAGGAGAGCTGTCCATTTATGTGAATAAAATTTCTGTGGAGTTTACCTGACCTTTCTAATCACTGAATGAATTGCAGCACATACTTCCATGTTCTCAGTATTAATACCTTACTTCACTAGAGTCAACATAGAGTATGAGGAAGAACTTTTAAAAACTAGACTTTCAGAAGGCAAATTTCCTCCTTGGCCAAGTTTGTGTAGCTGTAATGGCAATCTTGAAGTGTTTCATGCTCCAGATAGAAAGTTCTGTGGGTGGCTGATAGGGGCAGAAAAATTCAGGTAAATAGTGGCTCAGACTGTGGACAAACAGTACAGCTAGTAGTGGTTGCACATACGAGAGATGATACAGGAAAAGCATAGATTAAAAGGAAGAAAAAAGGTGCCTTGAAAATGAGAACAAAATGTTGTCAGAAGTTGTAATGCAGAAATGAAAATCACTACTGGAACCGAGGGAATATACACTGTTAGATCTATTGGAAGAGAATGCAGCAACTCAGCAGCAGTTTACTGAATATTGTAAAGAGACAATAACAATTTTAAGGAAGAAAGAGGAGAAAAGAAAGAAGGTTTGGTAGTAGATGGAAATTGTGGAGGTTCTTTAAGATTGCTGATTCTAGAATGGTATGTGAAAATTAAGGAGGGGCAGGAGTTTTAAAAGGCCTTGAATTAGTGGGTCCAAATGATGAGGAAGACTACCCTGTACTCAAACTGGGGAATGCAGAGAGGAATAGGAAATGCAGGCATAGTCTCTACGCTCTCTTAAAAATCAAGAAGCCCATGTTAACTTTTTTTTCCCCCTCCTGTAGGTATCAGTATTACTTGCAATTAAAGAAAGATATCTTGGAGGGCAACATTCCTTGCACACTGGAACAAGCAATACATCTGGCTGGTTTGGCAGTTCAGGGTAAGTAAGAAATTGTGCCGACTAGCTAATGTTGCATTAGAAACTTTGGCGATATATTTTCTATTTGTCACTCAAGAGACCCAATTCAGGAAGTTTTGAAAGGGTCTTGCTCCTTAGGACTTCATCCTACAGGCTGAGGAGAGGAGCAGTTGGATCAGTGGCCCTGAACTTGCTTCTCTGCGGTCCTCAGAGGTGGGCATCTAACATGTCATTTCAGGAGCTGGGTTTGAATAAGGCATTGGAGTTCCTTTAGGGACAAAGGCTTCAGTTATCTGCCTACATTGACAGACCCTTCCTTTGTTTCTGTTAATGAAGACTTTATTCTGAGATAGCTTCATAAATAAGCAGCATTGAATGTACTTGTATTTCCACTTCTTATCCAAAATTTCCTATCACGTAAGATTATTTCAAGTTAGCGTGCAAGACTGTTAACAGTTCTTGTGTTCAAATCACTCCTGAAAACACATTTCTGTGATACCTCTATGAAAAAGGCAGCTTTATTTCTCCTAGCTAGGGTCAGATGGGATAGAGTATATACCAGTCCTGAGTCTGTCTGCACTGATCATGTTCCGTATTCCTTGCAACGTGCTTGTCTGATACAAAGTCTCTCAAAAGTTTGTAATGGCAACAGCTGTGTTTAGTGTGTTTGTATAGTTATTTGTATATCATTCACAGTGAATGCCACTTCAGTACATTTAACAGCAATTACGAAACTGCCAAAATTGAACAGGACTTAAAATCACTGGCAATATATACAACCAAAAGATTTTTTTTTTGTATTTTGTTAGTTATATGCATTGGTTGCATCACAATAAAGATGATGATTACGGTTTTTTGAAAATGCGGTTACCAGTGGAGTAGGATAAATTGTATTATGCCTTGTTTATATAACAGTGAAACTGTTTAATCCAAGCCAGGTTTTAATGGTCTTCAACTGAAAAAACCTTGCTGTGTTATTTCCATGTATTTGGACAGTGTAAATGTCTCTCTGCTCAATGAGTTGTTTATAGAAATCTTTCAATATAACCCTCTTTCCAGATGGAAAATAATCATCCTTTTAGCTTTTACCTTCCTTTTTTATTCCTGTGTAAGAGATGAACTGTATGTGTTGATAACACAATGAAAAAACAACTCAGAAAAGCACAGGTTCTAAATTAATGTGCTTCAGTGACTGAAATAGCTTATACCAGGTAGGTTAGTAATTTTATCTGGTAAATGAACAGAAGCAGTGCTTGCTGTTTCAAGTCAACTGGCTTCAAGAATGATCTGTATTTAAAATCAGTACAATAGGTTCATTCTAAACACTGATTTATCTCAAGAGCTGTATTGGTGTAATGTGTCAGAGGTGCTTCTCTTTCATATAAATAACTTCCATATTAAGTGTTTTATCATTTCTTCTTCTCAACCCACAAGGAGTGTTAACAATTTTTCTGAACATGGTAAAAAGATGGGGATTTTTTTTTTTACCTTTTCTCTTTGTAAACATTATTGATTAGTGTGTTCTGTTGTTTTGCTTTCAGATTGTAGTTCAATAGGATGGGGGTTTGCTACTTGGAGATCCTACTGCAATTAATTAGGTTTTGAATAATTTTGTCAAAAGTGTTTGAATCCAAGGATTTTTTATTTTTTAGCGGATTTTGGAGACTATGATCAGTATGAGTCTCAGGAGTTTCTACAAAGATTTGCTTTATTTCCAGTGGTAAGTACTTTCTTTACATTGGTGCATTTAAATTATTAAATGGACAAATTTAAATCCTTCTTAAAATTGGCAAATGCAAACCATTTTTAGGAAGCCTCCATGTTCCATCTATCTTACTGCTCCCTAGGCTGGCAAATTTAGTAAAGGTCTTCTTTGAGATTGGAGTGAGATATGACACCTTATATTACACAGAAACAAAGATGAAATAAGGTCTTTTCAATTTTATTGTATATTATGCTGAAAAGAAGGTTGAGGTACAGATTCAAAACAGTGTTTGTACTTTTTGGGTTTATTTTTGCATATTACAGTGTCTATGCTTCAAGACTAGAGTCAAGGGTTGATTTGCATGTATAAAGAAACCATTTGATTTTGTAGAATTTTTTTGTATTTCATTCCACAAATGCTATTTTACCTTAAGGGTTGGCTACAAGAAGAAAAAATATTGGAAGAAGCAACACAGAAAGTTGCCTTGTTACATCAGAAGTACAGGTAACATGTCTAAACCTCTTCAATGCCTAATTTCAGTCATCAGTAGCTTCTGTTGCTCAGAAAGTTGTGAATCTTGAAAAACAGTTGGACTAATTTCTCTTCCCAAGTTTTTTCTCTAGTATATCTATATTAAAGTTACAAGAGTTTTTGAGGAATGAAAATGAAAAAGAGAACAGAATATTTAGCAAAATAAATTAGAGGATTCAGCATGAAAAGAATAGAGGACACAAAAAATAGTGTGACTTCCCCTGTATAGTGTTCTAATTAATGTGAAGTTCAGACCCCAGTAAGGGTGTTTCTTGAAAAACAACACTGAGAGGTATTAAGGGCAGGAGAAATGTAGAGACAGTAACTACCAGAATGCTTATGATCTTAGGTAGAAGGGAGCTAAGGTGCAGTAGTCCAGGACAAAGGAAAGTGAAGTTCTCTTTATCAGTTCATTAGTGAAAAGCGTTGGTGACTATGTGAGTAATACTAAATATTTTTCCCTGTATTGTTTTAAAACAGCAGTTTGAAAATTGCAGTTTCACTTATCTTTAAAACACACTTGTAACAAAATTGCGTGGTTCGGGTTCAGCAAAGAAAGCTTAATCTTCATGACATTAGGAAAAAGTGAAGAAATTGAGAGATTTATGATTGAAAAAGTATTGAGAGATGTGAAAATGAGCATGATAGGATTTTTCAGGTAGAAATAATGTCTTTTATGAGGTAACTGAGGTATGTAGGTGTGTAGGTAAACCCAAGCTTTTAAGACCTGTGATACTACTGCAGGTCTGTGAGAAAACTGTCAGTTTTATATATTATTACAATTATAAAGAATTGTACTTTTACCTACGGATCTTGTCCTCATGTTTTCAAAGTGTTACAGTAAAATAGTCAGCATTTATAAGATGAAACTGTCTTTTCTGAAATGTAAAATGCCAGACTTCGTATTTCCCCTCTAGCAGTGTAGAGGACATTCATGTCTTGAACATGTGTGCCTCTCATAAAGTGAGGAAATGTGGAGACAACGCTGGATTTGATCAAGAATGTGACAATTGTCTGCCATTAGTAGAGATGGTAATTTTAACTGGTCTTTGTTGCCATTTACCCCTAAAGATGCCAGAGAGACAGAATTTATTAGAATCTAAGTGTAAAGGCTGATCCAAATATATCAGCCATTGGTACAGATAGAAACAGCAGGATTTGATGGTTGCCTGGGTGTCCTGGGGATGCTTTTCAAGCTTTGACAGTGTCATTCAGAGTAAAACAAAGATGTTTTTTTCTTATTGGCAGTATTAGCTAATGGTGGTTTTATTTGTAGAGGCCTTACTCCTCCTGATGCAGAAATGTTATATATGCAAGAAGTGGAAAGAATGGAGGGCTATGGTGAAGAGACCTATCCTGCAAAGGTAAATGGGATTTTGATCTTTGTCTAATTGCCCCTTTCTCCCTGTTTAGAGTGGTTACTTCCTCCCAAAATCAAATAAAACCCAAATGCCAAACCACCTGGAATTTTCTCTTCCAGAGTTATAAGAGCAGTTGTTTGTTATGTAACTTGCTTTCAAGGACTTTTTCCTGTACTTTCCTAATTTTTTGCAACTTTTTGCAGGACAGCCAAGGAAGCGACATATTCATTGGAGCATGTCTTGATGGTATCTTTGTGAAACACAAAAATGGTCGTCCTCCTGTTGTATTTAGGTTAGTGTTGTTCTTTCATAAAATACCTTAGTGAACTTCACATTTTAAATGTGTTCCTCACAAGTATCAATGACTCTTAGATATGATGTGTATTTATGCATTTGATAAACCTGAACATAGTCTCATAATCATCATGCTACAGTGAATACTGAAGCCAGTGGGAATTTTGCAATGCATTAACTGCAAAATGAATCTCTTTAAGACAGATTAATTCTAGGACATGAATATTTAATATACAGTTGCATCGCAAAAAAATTATTGAATCAAAAAAGAGCAATTGTATATACATAGGGCATCTTAAATCCTGAGATCATCACATCAATTCATATAGAAATAATTCCCTTGTGAAACTGTTCAGGAATTCCTTTCATATATTATAAATATATGTGGAGAGTTACACATATAAACAAATAACATTTGTTTTATTATTTTGGATTCATACATTGTTATAGTTTATTATTGAATGTTCTTACAAGTTGTGGACAGAACTCTCACTTACTTAAACACTTAAAATTCAGCCTTCATGTGAAATGGCTTCCCACTGACTTTAAGGGGGTTGCTTGGGCATAATTCAGAATAAAATTTTAGAAAAACATTTTGAGATTTTTTTATAAAATGAGTTTTAGCAATTTAGTTTTTACTAAAGCAAGAAAGGGTTTTTTCTTAGTAACCTTTAATCTCCTAGAAGTGAATTTTTGACTGAATATGGACAGAAATCTTATTTAGCTATGGAAAATAAGAGGTGTCTGCGAACAGACAGAATTCTATGTAATGAAAATGGGAGTCATAAAAACGCCTTTAGAGAGATCCCTATATGCAGGTCATGCTTTTTCCATGTGTTTGTGTACTGCAGAATATTCTTTTAATAAATCTGTGATACAGGCTTTATTTACACTAACAAAATGCTAATGGTTCGAACTAAATTTGCATTTAAAAAGAAGATGAATAAATATATTTTATGCAATCTTAATTTTTTTTCATCTTTCAGTGTGCAAGAGTTCTAGAAAATATGCATAATAATGCCTTAAAGTATTTGTTTAGTGTAGGTTTAATTTTTTTTTCCTGGAATGTATGGTTTACTTTCAAGCAGTTGGGACATTATAATTTACTGATGACTAAATTTCTCTAAATACGATTTTTTTTTTTTAAGAACACTTCAAAGAATTTCAAATGGAAGACAAGTAATCTTACTGTACATGTTGTACATCTTCCCAAGAGTTAGGCACATACATATTTGCATTTCAGCAGCCATTAATGTATGGAAGTGATTGTCTACAACTTGTTCAGATAGATTAATGAACTTTTTTACAGAATCATAAAATGGTTTTTCATGCAATCATAGACTTATGGCATATGCTGTCTTGAGTGGGACTCTTCAGGATCATCGAGTCCAACTCCTGGCCCTGCACAGGACCACACCCAGGAGTCACACTGTGTGGCCTAGAGCATTGTCCAAACACTTCTTGAACTCTCTGTGGCTGGTGCTGTGACCACTTCCCCGCAGAGTCTGTTCCAGTGTCCAACCACGCTCTGGTGAAACACTTTTTCATGATATCCAGCCTAAACCTACCCTGACTCAGCATCAGGCCATTTCCTTGGTCCTGTCACTGGTCACGGGATGGAAGAGATCAGTGTCTGCCCCTCCTCTTCCCCTCATGAGGATGTTCTTTATCCAAATGCTTGATGGTGGTTCTGGTTTGCAGTCACGTTTTTTGTGGTTTGAAAATCAGAGCTTGTCCAGTCATATCCTGTCCCTTTTGTCTGCAGGTGGCATGATATTGCCAACATGTCCCACAATAAATCCTTTTTTGCATTAGAATTGGCAAACAAAGAGGAGACAATTCAGTTCCAAACTGTGAGTACATTTTAATTTTTTTGTTTTCACTAAGTCATCAGTAGATAAAAACAAATTAAAACTGATAATTTAACTCAAAGGTTAAAATTTACTATCTATATATGAGTGAGTCAAATATAGTAACACTGTATTTGGCCAGCTTTCTATGGGAAGGCATTAAAATTTGGACATTTTGTGTTGAGTACATTGAAGTGTTCGGTTATGTGGTCATAAAAATTTTCATCCATTCCAGTAAAATTTCTAGTGTGCTTTTTGACTTGAATTAATAGCAATTAAATATAACCTTAGAGCTTTGCTGGAATGGGCCATGACATTCCTTGCAGAATTAATTTTATTCAGCATCTACCAGTTGCCTTTGTCAAAAGCCAGCTGTTGATAATCTTATGGCAATCTTAACTATAAATTGTGTTAGTGTTACAGCTGGTAAGTGTCTGGAGCAAAAGTCTTCTACTTTGAAATTTCTTAAGTCTACAAAAATTATTAGGCTAGAATGTATATTTGCATCTGCCGAGCAGAGTTTAGGAAAAAACTGGTGACATTAATGAAATTACGTTAAAATTAAATTGGTCGATGGTAATTTAATCTTAAAAATTTCAGTGGCTTGTCTGAAAGCAAGTGAAGGGTATGAATGTTTGACTTAATGCAAATGTTGGGTTTTGTTTTTTTGGCAGGAAGATATGGAAACAGCAAAATATGTGTGGAGGATGTGTGTGGCTAGACACAAATTTTACAGACTAAATAAATGCAGCCTGTAAGTAGAACACATTAGCAGAACTCTTGGTGCCCTTGCAGCTTCCACTGGGAAGTGAAATCTCCCGAAGTGGAGAGACTCTGTAAAGTCTTTACTGTCCTTTCTAGATGGTAGTAAATAATGACTTGGGTTCATTTTCTTAATCTTTTTTTGAGAAAATACTACCAGTTTTTGAAATACATCCTGCTTTATAACAGAGGACAATATTGAGTGCTGAAATCTTACCATTAGTAATAATTCTGGATCACTGTGTTGTGAGAGATTTCAGTTGCTTTGGGGTCTAATACTGCCAGTGCTGCTGGAACCACCAGGGTTTTGGCTTGTGTTTGGGTGAACTGCTCTGGAAGGACACTGGAGGCTTTAAAAGGGCGGGCAGTGTATGAGAAGCACTCCTGAAATGTGCTGAATTGACAGCTAAGAGGTATGTGGTTCTTCAGATATCCATGGAATCTGAATAGCTCAAGTAGCACCAGTGCGAAGTAAGTTTAATCCAATTCATCAAAGTACATTTAAATGGGCTGGTCTCCAACTTGTAAATCAATGGCTGGAATCTGAGCTATTTTACTGGAACAGCTTTCCTTCAGTTAAATTTCTTCAAAGAACAGAGAATTAGACACAGTGCATAGTCTGTCATTGGAAAAGCATGTTTCCCATATGTTTCGCTCCTCTTCCTGCATGGGAAGATAGATGTTTGATATCTGCTGAGACCAGGGAAAGATAATCAAGTATTTTGTGCCACAGGTGACTCATTAGTGTGTTTAATGCTAATTTATTTGAGAAGTAAGATAAATTTGAAGTAGAGTAAACCTCATACCTCAAAGCTTGTAAACCTGTCTGTCTTTTGAGAGTGATAAGAAGCATTAGTAGAAGAAGGACATTTGTGGGACTTGTGCATTTCTGTCTAAATAATGTCAGGCCTGTAGTTCTATATTAAATGTCAGCCTCTGGGATTACTTATTGTAATTGTTTCACCACAGTGTGGTTTTACATGAGGTTAAGTCCTCAAAAAAACTTTTCCAATTATCTCTCCTCTTAAGATTTCTTGTCATCTGGTCTTGCAGCTGAAAACTGTCTTATGCATGCCTGTATCAACTTCGGGGGTTTTTTTTCCTAAATCTGTACATACCTTGTCTTTAGAGACTCCTTGGACTCTCCGCCTGAGGAGGGCTCTCAGAAACCTTCCCTCATTCTTTCCCTTCCACGCTTTCCAATCCTTTCTCGTCCTTCACTTCCCAAAGGGTGAGCGTAAAAACATCTTTCTTACTAAAAAATAGCAGTTCCTTCATTTGTATCATGCTGTCTTTTGACCTGTCTTGCTCTGAGATGCAGAGACAGGTACAGTGTAGGGTGGGGGGGAAAGGAGCTTAAGACTTCTGAAGTTTATGTCCTGAAGCCAATCCAACAAATTATGAAAATTCATTACCATTAGCATCAATGTTAGAACATACAAATGCTAATGCAGTATAGTAATGCTTTCCAGTTCCTGTAACATCTGTAACATTACAGTCCCCATACAGTTTTATGTCTGACTTGTAGAACAAGCAACTTGTTGAACAGGAGATTAACTGAGGTGTTTTAATCTTGGGTTTTTGATTTTTGCTTAATGATGGCGGCTAATGCACAGAGCTCTTTCCTTTTGAGACTCTCGTGGAAGACTAACACAGACCTGGCTCCCAGAAATGTAAAGTGATTTTTAATTGAACTTGGGAGTACTTTCTGCTGTTTGAAATAGGTCTTACTATTGTTAAGAATAATTTCTTACCATTAAATTTCTTCTGTAGACAAAGTCAGCCCGTGACCATCAATCCTGTTAGAAGACGGTCTTCATCCAGGATGTCCATGGTAAGGAATGCTATAAGCTTTTTGTTTGCATTTGTATGCATTTCAGTTGACTTCGAATCAAATATTAGCTCCCTTCAGTGAAATGAAATGAGCAGTGAAAAAGATGAGTCTAGTACGTGAGGAACTATTTCTGACTTATGGGAGGAGCTACTATGTAATATCTAAATAATGGACTTAAAACAATTGCTATAAAAATATTTTAAATACTTCTGTTTTCAGTTAGAACATTGTCTCTAGGAGATTCTCCTAGATGTCAGTTGGCAAGATACAGTCTTGGGTTAGTGGAGTGTGATTTCAAAATTTTTTTCCTATTTTTTTAAGTTATTTTTTGTATGACCTCAAAGGAGAAACTTGCATTGCAGATTTAGAGAAATGGTTTAAGACTAAGGCTTTGTCTGTGTTTATTTGTACTGTTATGCACATTACAATATATAATGCATAGTATTACTATGTGTATAGTATTATATAGAATACATATAATATTATCATACATATATATAATGGTATACATTATGTATTTAAAAAAACCTCCAGTAATTTTTTTAAATGAATAATCAGTTTTTAAGTAACAGTAAGATGTTTGCTTTCTTAGCCCAAGCCTCAGCCTTATATGATGCCTCCTCCACCTCAACTGCATTACAATGGTCATTATAGTGAACCATATGCATCTTCCCAAGGTAAGTTATTAAATCCATGGCCACACTACACGGTTTTATAAGGTAAAATCTATAATTTATATTTGTAGCTACTTTAGCTGTAGCTGAATAAATTGATAGGTGAACGTGGGGTAGGTTTGTATTAGAACAGTCATGGAAGTGTTTGCTGCTACTCTGGACATGTAGGCAAATGTGAAATACAGTCATGGAATCACAGAATTGTTTAGGTTGGAAACGACCTTTAGGATCATCAAGTCCAACCATCAACACAGCACTGTCAAATCCATCACTTAAACCATGTCCCCAGGTGCCACATTTACATGTCTGTTAAATACCTTCGGGGATGGTGACTCCACCACTTCCCTGGACAATGCTTCACCACTCTTTCCAAGAAGAAATTTCCTAATATCCAATCTAAACCTCCTCTGGTGCAACTTCAGGCCATTCTCTCTTGTCCTGCTGCTTGTTACTTGGGAAGACACTAACACACCTCACTAGAACCTTCTTTCAGATAGTTGTAGAGAGCAGTAAAGTTCTCCCTGAACCTCTTTTTCTCCAGGCTAAACAACCCCAGTTTCCTCCACTATTCGTCCTCCATGTTCTCTCCTACGGGAGATGAGCAATTCTAGTTAGGATGGCATGTACAGCAGCTGTAGACTGAGGTGTCTTGTGTGAGTTTAAGCTGACTGTCACTTTCTGTGGTTCGTGTATCAAACGGATATGTTATGGCATTGTGAGATCCTTGTCAATATTTGGTCTTAATAGCTGAAAAGAGATTGTCCCAAGACAATTCACACAACTAAAGAATATTAAAAAAAATTAAATCCAGAATGCAGGAAGAGAGACATTTCCAGAAGTTTGCTGGACTACAGGGTATTGAGGAATTCAAAGGCTAGTTTGCTGGTTATGGACTTGGTATATATTTGATTAAAACAAAGGAAGAAAAAAACCCAAGCGAACCCTAGCTGATATTCTCAAAGCAATGTAGACTCCTTGTCTTTGCAGTTTACAGTGGAGTCATGGCTGCTTTCTCTCGTTGGTTTGATTGTTACACATTGTATCTTTAATTAACAAAGTTGCTGCCCTGAAGGGCTAAATCTGATCTTTTGCAAAGTCTCAAGTTTGATGGGAACTTTCCAGACCTGCAGATCTGCTGGATAAATAGTATTCTAAAAAGCCAGCTCACTCGGAAGGGAGTAAGAACATTTTCTATCGAAACAGAGTTACACAGGTCTGAATGAAATACAGGTATTCAGCTACATTCAGAATGTAACTGAATTCTTTGCAGTGTAGTGTTGTAAATGTTGGGGGGTACTTGCTAATACAAGCGTCCTATTTTTGAACATTTTTCTCATAAAACAAGTTTTGATTGTCAGCAAATTCATTAACATAAATACGGCAATTATTTTGGTAAACCCAAACAGTTAAATTATGAAGGCATCTACAGTAATGACTGAATTCTTCTCCCCTGAAGACTGGCAAATTGTACATCCAATGAAGTAGTAATTAAAATGATTAAATATATCTTGGATGTATAAACTCTTAGACCATTTTCTTTACAGTGTAGGTATATATATGTGTGTGAACAATATATGGTGGTAGTTTAAACTGCCTCCAAGATTTCTGGAGGAAAGTTAATTTGATTTTTTTTTTTTGAGATTTTGTGGTGCTATATCTACGTACATCCTGAAGGAGTAGAAGAGAGAAGAGCAAGGGTTTTTATTTGCTTGCTTTGAGGCTGTTTTTAGGTTTTTGGTGGTTTTTTTTTGTTTTTTGTTGTGTTTTTTTTTTTCTTTCTTTGCTGTTTAAACTGATTACATTAGTGCAAGTCCTAGTGTAGATACTCATTTTTTCAATGGTGTGATTTGATTGGTATAGACTTTATCTTGGACTGAAACTTACGAAACCTATCCTAAACAGAAGAAAGTAATTTGTAAAAAGACGGTGTTTTCCCATAAGGATTTGCATGACTGAAAAAAATATAATACATTATTCTGGCGTATATACCTTGGGTATCAACAGCAACAGAAAAGCTGGGATTTTGGTTTGGGCTTTTCCCTTCCCATTTCAATACATAGCTAAGAGTTTTGAAAATCTCAAACATTGCCTTAGCTACATCTTAGTAGAGGATAACTTTGTTTGATATCCTGGACATAAAGATTGTTCTTAAACTTTACTTTCAGATAACCTCTTTGTGAGCAATCAGAATGGATACTACTGTCACTCTCAGACTAGCTTGGATAGAGCCCCTCATGACTACAGTGGTCGGATCCGCAATGGGAGTGTCTATAGTGCACACAGCACAAACTCCTTGAACAATCCACAGCATTACTTGCAGCCATCCCCCATGTCCTCTAACCCAAGCATTACTGGAAGTGATGTCCTCAGAACTGATTATGTCCCATCACACAGACATAGTGCACTAATACCACCTTCTTATCGTCCCACACCGGACTATGAGACTGTGATGAGACAGCTCAACAGGGGGATGGTGCACACAGATAGGCAGAGTCATTCAATGAGAAATCTTAACATCAGCAACTCATATGCTTACAGCAGGCCTGATGCCTTAGTTTACAGTCAGCCTGAAATTCGAGAGCATGCCCACTTTGCTGCCCCACAGTCTAACCATTACCCATTCAACCTGAACTACAGCTTCCACAGCCAATCCCCCTATCCCTATCCTGCAGAAAAGCGCCCAGTTGTTGGGGCAGTCAGTGTGCCTGAGTTGACAAATGTGCAGCTCCAGTCTCAGGATTACCCAGCACCGAATATAATGAAGACTCAAGTCTATCGACCACCTCCCCCGTACCCATACCCAAGACCTGCAAATAGTACTCCAGACCTTTCACGACACATCTACATCAGCAGCAGCAATCCAGATCTCATCACGAGGCGAGTGCACCATTCTGTCCAGACATTTCAGGAAGACAGCCTGCCTGTGGCACATTCTCTTCAGGAGGTCAGTGAACCTCTGACATCGGCACGCCATGCTCAGCTGCAGAAAAGGAACAGTATTGAAATTGCAGGCTTGACTCCCAGCTTTGAAGGAATGCGAATTAAAGAGAGGACCATGTCAGCTTCTGCGGCAGATGTGGCTCTTCCAAGAGTTATCTCAGAAGGGTCACAGCCCAACATTCTGATGGAGAGAACGAAGCAAAAAGAAGGTGAGCAAGAAGAATGCGTGAACTGTGATCACAAGAAAACCCTTTCAGATGCCACTATGCTGATTCACAGTAGTGAGGAAGAAGAAGAATTTGAAGAAGAGAATAAGGCCAGTACAAGTCTTTCTCCTCTCCCTGAAGATCAAACACAACTTTCATCTGTTGTGGGAGGTTATTCTCGTGATTCAGTACTAAACTACCCTTGTAGTTCTGTTGCTTCATCTGCTGGCCCTTTGCATATTCTTGAGCCTAAATTACATATCACAGAGGCAGAAAAGAGAAGGAAAGATATGAGCCCTGTTCATTTACTAGTAGAAAGCCAGGTACAGAGAAGAGGGGAAGGACTGCTTACTCCATCTATGTCAGAATCTGATCTTACAACATCAGGGAGATACAGAGTAAGGAAAGATTCAGTAAAGAAGAGACCCGTGTCTGATCTTTTGTCTGGGAAGAAGAATATTGTGGAAGGCCTTCCCCCTCTAGGTGTAAGTGGATACTATTTGTCTTGTTTTGGGTTGTCTGTAGCAGTTGATTGTTGCTTTTGTTTGAGGTTTGGGGTTCTTTTAATCAGCCTGAGATGCTTTTAAAACATATGAATTAAAAGATACCTTAAGCTTGACCTTTATATTTCTATGTTTCCCTGGTTAACTTTGCTTAGCTGTCTTTTATCCCCTTCTCTGCCATGTCCGAGTTCTGTTTGTTTAGTCCACCCACAGAAATCCAGCTGTGCAGTCTCCATCCATCTAAAAAGTTAACCAGTCTAAGAACTTTAGAAGGAACTAATTTAAAATCAGTTCTAGATCCCTATTCTGCCCTACTTCTTATCTGGAGCAGAAGCAACTCTTTCCATTTAACTTTCTCATCTTCCTCTCACTGAAAAATTATTTATAGCCAAAATGTTTACTTTTAAAAAAAGTTGTTTGCCTGCTTCTTCTGACCTAAGAGGGAACCTGACACCTTAAGGAATAAATTCTTTCCTTGCATTCTCTTCTTTACTTCATGCCTTCCCTTTTTTATACCGTTCCCTTCTGCCTTCTCTTCAAGCTGTTTTTATTCAACTGAAGGTGTTTCTTGCTTGCCATATCTCTTTCTCCTACTCCAATCTTAGGACACTGTAAATAGTGAAAAACTGCAGGTTTTACCCTTCCTGTAATTCCCACCTCATAGAAACATCAAGGTCTCTGTGGACTGCACAATTTCACTGGCACTCCTTTGCACCCCTTTGCTTTAAACTTTTGTTCAATTTTATGGAGTCTGTGGCAGATTTCAGGTGCTAATAAAGGAAGACCATTTTTTGTTATTATTTTGCCTTTTAAAATCGGTTGATACCTGAGTTAGTGTCAAATAGTTTTCTGCACAAATTGGACTGCAGGGGAACTGCTGTGTAACTTGTACTGCTGTGGTAACAGGAGATACTGCCAAGACTAACCTATGCAAAAGCCATGTATTGAAATAGTTACTACTCTCGCAAGTTTTTGTCTGTCAGATGTGCTATACATGGAGCTGAACACAATGAAATGAACCTCCATCAGCTTAAATTAATTTTATAATTGTGTATGTTTTTTCTACATTTTCTTTCTCCCGTTTTCCTAGTGTGGATACAGGGTAAAAAAAGGGATACCTTCCTCCTTGTGTTCACATTTAGACAGTTACTTAGTATTTGTTCTCAAGAAGTACATTTTCAGACAGTAATGTGTCTACCAAAATCATAGGCTGCTTTTCCTTTTGACAGTTATGTAGTTATGACATGTTCCTGTCAATCTTTAAATGAAATTTATGTTAGAACATTTTCATTGAAAGTGTTTGTAACATAATTTCTAGTTCAGAAACATTTAAGAGTGTTGTTGAATAATACAGAACATTATTACAGAATACCTCTCTGTATTCATAAATGAGATGAATATCATAGTTACAAAGCTGGCCCCTACCAACGCTTGCACATTTTGCTTTTCAATGAATTTTTATTGTTGTGTTTGTGCTCACTTCACTTTTAAATGCAGTCTCATCCTCTTAGCTTTGTCTTCCTATTTCTTACCACCACTTAATTTCTGAAAGCATTGATTATCATTCAAGCAGCATGTATGCTCATATTTTCAGTGTATTTTTGTTAACAATTAAACTTAGCAACAGCAGGAATGATGGTTTCTTCTTACCCTTTTTAAATGAATAATTTGAATTGATTTTCTCATAGAAATTCCCTGTTGATATTTTTCATCAAATAATGGATGGTAATTCCATAATTTAGATTCATGGCCCAGTTCAGGACTCAGATCTGTCTGCAATTCTGTGTTCATGTTTTGTGTCAAGTTTGTTGCAAACTTAGTAAAACATTTAACTATATTCAAATATCTTAAAGGTATATGGGCGTTGCCTGATTAAAGGGAAGAAAAGTGCCTGCAAACTGAATAGTCTAGTAAGGAATCACTTTGCTGCATTTTTGGGTTTGGGAAATGATCCCAGGTCTTTTCAAGAATGTTAATTATCCAACATTGCCACCTCACACCCTCAGTCATGAGCTTTGTAGAGAACAATATTTGTCATTCTCATGCAGTTTCATTAACCTGTCTGGAATGAAGACAGACTTGTGTTGTGTCCTTGGAGGAATGTAGTCCCACCACCCTAATCTGGCAGTGCTTATCAAAGGTCAGAGCTGTTCACAGAAGGGGCCAGAGAAGTATCTTTTGCTTCGTTGAACTCATCTGGTTTCTGCTTTATAACTTCATCAGATATTTAAGAATATTTACAAGTTTTAGCTTTTCTTTTGCAGGGTATGAAAAAGAATAAAAATGATGCAAAAAAAATGGGGCCTCTGAAGCTAGCTGCCCTAAATGGACTGGCATTGACTAGAATGCCTCTGCCAGATGAGGGGAAGGAAGAATCAACAAGAGCAACAAATGATGAACGAGTATGTTCAAGTTTTTTAATGCTTGATTTACACTGGCAATTTTTCAAAGTTACATGATTATGAATGGTACATTTTATTGACTGTAAAATGCTTCATATTGTGGCAACTCAAATGCTGAGAATAGAAACAAAAAGGTTCTTGATTGACAAGTCATTCCTAGAAATGTTGGGTGTAACTCAGATTTGTCTTTAAGATGACAGTGATTCATCTATAGTTTACCCTTTGAACATAGAGGAAGCAAATTAACTAGTACCTATCAATATATTTTTGTACAAGTTATCCTGTTTTCTTTCTTTATTTTGGGTTTTCCAGAGTGAAAAGGTGTGAAAATTCTGAGTGTGAGACTGATTTTATTTGCAATTATTAGTAATTCATATGGTGTTTGGAGTAAGTTTTGCAGTTAAAATGCATCCCCAGAATACAACTTGTGCAGACTGTATTTATCTGTTATCTTCTGATAGAGCCCATAAAATATAGATGGAACTTGTTTTATCTGCTGAAATTTTAAACTCAGTAAAAGATCAATGAGAGGTCATCAGGTTCTAGAATTTGAGGATCATTCTTTGAGAAATATAAGACTCCATCAGCTTGCATCAGCATAAAAAACATCAGTAAATCTGCTTCAGCCTATGTCATATATCATTAAAGAAGTGCAGGGAAGTAAAACACAGTCAATATTCAGGCTGTGAAGAACAGTGCTGCCATCACACATCTGACCAGAGAGCAACTAGATACACCAAATTCCACAGTGTTTATTGCCCATTCTGCAACCAGTGGTCTCTATAGAATCTGATTCTGAGTGTGGTTGGGCATCCTCAGCTGCAGGTCCCCTCTAGCTCAATTTTGTTTCTGGTTGCTAGGGATCTAATCTAGGGATTAGAATCTGAAGGAAAAGCCCTGCTCTCATCAGCTGCAGTTTAAATGAACAGACCAAGAAAATTAAATGCAAATCACTCAGTAAAAATTGTGTTGAACTACATATACGTTGCTGAAGATGCTAAGAGACAAACATTAACATTGTGTTACTGAGATACAGGTTTAGTAGCCATGTTGGTTATTTCCTCTTACCTAGAGCCATCCTCTCTTTCTGGGTTGACCTTTACTGGATTCAGCTGTGTTTGTATTCTCTTCCCAAAGTGTTGTGGCAAGGAAGAAACCATAAAGTCAAGTTATGACAAAGTCATGTCACTGCGCTTTCTCTTCAGGCAGTTTCACAGAGGTAGAATAAATACCGTGAAATGGGAGTAGTTCCTAAAGCAGTTGAGAAGAGGCAATGCAAAGTAGACATGTGACATAAAAGGAAGTCCGGAGTGCAGGTATTTTAGAAGATAAGTTTAGTGTTGATTCAGTGCCTGTTCCATTGCTCAGCTTCATGTTACTATCAATTTAAATATGTGAATTTAGCCTAAAGATAATAAAGGAGTTTGTACAGTTGATGTAATGATGTGCAAATTGCATATGATGGAAGTTTACGCCTTCCTCTGCAACATTTGGCATACTTACTTGATATAAGACACTTCTATGACCTGATACCACAGAGCAGTTGCTGTGAGAATCTGGGAACATGTGACATAGATGAAATTTTCTGGCTGAAATCTTACATATTATTCCTCCTTATTGTTGGCAAAGAGAAGGAGAAATTCCAGAAGTGTCTTATGATTTAGAAACAGCTTGGTTTCAAAAGAATAAAGGGAAGGAGGGAACAGTTTATTATATAAAAAAGATTGAACTATACTATTAGAAAAAATTCTGGGTTTATATTTAACTGCAGCAATTTTCTAAGGCAGCTTTCCTGCTGAAAGCAAAATTTAGTTTTTCTCCATCCAAACAACTAAGTTTGTTGGGTTTTTGTTATTATTTTTATGTGGTTTTTAATTATTATAAGGCTAAAGAAGACCTTTCAAATTATGTCATCTAGCTGCTATATTGAGCAGGTGGATCAAAGGTATTTGAAGCATTATGCAGTATGGCATAGCTGTCTGGTTGGTCAGTTTTTTTTTTCCCCAGGTGGGCTGTCTTTACAGAACTATGAAGTAATTTTTCCTTTACCAGCAGTATCCACATAAATCTTTATGACCAAGGAAGTATAACAGGCTGTTTAGTTTTCACTTGAATAAAATTTCTGCTGGTTAGGGTTGCCTCTAATTTATTCTGGTATGTTTGTGGAAACATTAATAGCTGGAAAAACATAGAAGAAATATGTAGGAGAAGAAAGCACATACATTTTATCCTTCATGAATTCTCTCTTAAAATAGACTCACCTCAGAATGTGACTTTGTATGGTTATCTGTGTTCTGTCTTGCAGTGCAAAATCCTGGAGCAGCGGTTGGAGCAGGGAATGGTGTTCACCGAGTACGAGCGCATTCAGAAGAAAAGACTGATTGATGGCGAGTGCTCCATAGCTCGGCTGCCTGAAAATGCTGAGAGAAACCGCTTCCAGGATGTCCTTCCTTATGATGACACCAGAGTAGAGCTGGTCCCAACCAAAGAAAATAACACGGGTTACATCAATGCATCTCATATCAAGGTGAGAGAAATAGTCTTGAAGAAAAATTTCCCAGTTCATGTGGTAACTAAAAATGCATTTGGCTATCAATTTTGGTTTGGTAAGATGAGTGGCAATCCCTCCATCTCTCTCTTTCTCTCTTCCTTTTCTTCTCCAGAGGTTTCTTTGGGGAAAGCAGAAGCCTGTTTTCCTAATCACTTAGAATAATGGAGGGTTAATTGTTGGAGGGATCTTCTGCATTTTGCTTCTGTGTTGATTTGATCTACTGTTTCCTTTCTGTGTTTCCTCTCTGGGGATTGCTGCATGGGCATGTCCACTCTTCCCAGAGCTAAGGAGGCAAACAGGTTTAAAACAAACTGAGATCCTCTGCAATGACTATGATATTTTTGAGCTGCAGTGACAATCATTGTTCTTCTTTTTCTGTCCTCTCAGTCTGTATCCACAATGGGCAGTAAGCTAGCTCCTACCTTAAGCTTTTTTGGACGGTTATAGGAACTGCCAGAGTGAGGGGGAAATTGGCTTTTTCAAAACCTTCAGCTGCTCTCTTTCCCCATCCTTAACTCTTTAAGCTCTGTTTAAAAGAATTTGAAAGGTGACTTCAAGAACCCGGAAAGCAGTTCATTCATTTTTCAATACATTTATCTGCTCTAAGTGCAACTACAGTTGGCTTCATGCTTTTTCTGAAAAGAATTGAGATTGTCGAAGCAGCACTTGCAGTTGTGTTGCTGTCTTTTTTTAATAAATCTGTTTGTATACCAACATGGCATCATAGTTTCTTTGCTTCGTTCACAAATATTGACCCTTCTCAAGCAAGATAATATTTTTTCAGGAAATAACAACTAGTACTGTAATAATATTTACAGCACAATGCATTACAGAGTATGAAAGCTTCTCTAAACCTGAATTTGCTAAAATACATTGAATTCACAGAAGAGAAATACAGTTTTGTTTTCTCAGTTTTACATGATGCTTGTGATATAAAGTACATTTATTTAGCTGTGAACCTTTACAATTGTGTCTCTTCTGCATCTAATGTGACAAGATGCAGCTAAAAAATGGGGCAGATATAACTCACAATGGGCTTCTATTTCTGTGGTGTTGCAGTCTTTTTTCATTTTGTGCATCCTTAAATGGCTGACGTTAGAACTTGTGAGAGGGTTTTCAATAGTTGTTTATCTAATGTCTTTCTTTTTCCAGGTCTCTGTTGGTGGCATAGAGTGGGATTACATTGCCACGCAGGGCCCTTTGCAAAATACATGTCAGGATTTCTGGCAGATGGTCTGGGAACAAGGGATTGCGATCATAGCTATGGTGACGGCAGAGGAAGTGAGTATAAATTGAGTCAGGTTTCTCCCAGAAATCCCACAGTGATTTTTTTAAAATAATCTGTTAGAGGAAGGGGATCTTTGCTCCAACAAATAGACCAATCAAAGATAAGTTTCTAGTGACTCCTTTCTGTCTTGATTTCTTTGGCAGAGAAATGTGTTTGCAAACTCTCTGCTGGAAAGTTGGTTTCCTCAGTAAGAGGCTGTAACCTGCTAGTACTGCTTAGTAGAGGAGAGATGCAGTTGTTACTACAGGAACATTAGTTGTATGAATGTTCTTAGATTTCTTGTTAAGCAAGTGTTCTACTTTTAAGGAAAGTGGGAGAGAAAAAAGCTTCAGATACTGGCCACGTCTTGGTTCAAGACACAACACTGTGACATATGGAAGATTTAAGATTACCACGCGGTTCCGTACCGACTCAGGCTGCTATGCAACTACAGGTTTGAAGATTAAACACCTTCTCACAGGACAGGAGAGAACGGTTTGGCATTTGCAGTATACTGACTGGCCAGAGCATGGCTGTCCAGAAGATTTAAAGGGATTTTTATGTAAGTTGTATTTAATAGCTTTGTTTTGGGGTGTGGTTTGTGGTGTTTTTTTTTAATATCTTTTAAGATGGCTGCTATATATGAAGTAACTTTTGACAAGTATGCCAAGCATTCCATTGTGAAAGGTTTCTTCACACCAGCAAGAGATACTGAATTATATTTTTTCAGGAATATACCTGACAGTTTATTAAAGTGACTCCTTCTGTCTAAAGCAAATAATCTACCAGAAGTCCATATAGAATAAAACATAATTGCACCCCATACTACACATTTGAATATGTTGCAGCGGTAGCAAGAGGGCAAAAAGCTATCTTTAGTAGGAATAGGGAAACAAGGCGAGGAAATCCTTACAAAAGTTGGATGATCCTTATAGATCTGTATTGCCATGGTTGGGGTATGACTTGTGGTTTATACACGGTATCATTTTTCTGTGGCATGTCGATTGTTGAATTACTGCTTTCTGGTGGTCATACAGCATAACAGTTTATGGGGCTTCATCTCCCAGATTAATTATTCTTATCCTGTTGAATTTAACAGCGTACTTGGAGGAGATCCAGTCAGTGCGGCGCCATACAAACAGCACAGCAGACCCTAAAAGCTCCAACCCTCCCCTGCTGGTGCACTGCAGTGCGGGTGTGGGCAGGACAGGAGTGGTCATTCTGGCAGAGATCATGATCGCCTGCCTGGAACACAATGAGGTGAGCTCTTTTTCTTTCTTGTGCTTTAAATGATGTCACGTAATAGAAGAGTAAATTGCCTGCCTAAAACATGTTATGGCTATTCATCTGAGCAGCCATTGGGAGAGGCCTTACAGCTGTGCTTGAAATGGTTCTTAGAATTCAACAGAGGTTAATAATCTTCTAGAGCTGCCCACATACACACCAGGCACTGGAATCCTCATTTGGATTCTTGACTCCCTAAGATGTTGAGTCATTGAGTGGAGAAAGATATGCCCTAGACCACTGAGCATATTTCAGGATTTCATCCTGACTTTACCTCTCCTTGCCTTAATTAGAACGGGTAATATTCAAGAACGTGTTTTGTAGCCGGTCTCTCAGTAGAGGACAAAGTGATAGCCTAATGCAATAAAATCAGTCCAATTAACTTGTAGCCAGAAGTGGAAAGCTGTAAAATGTTCATTAATAATATAATATGTCAACTGAAAGTCAACAAACGTATTGTTTCATTGTGTATCCCTCTCCTAATACTGTGACAGACTTTTTCAGCCATTAGATTTGTGAAGACCAGTACCCCATGAGATGCGTAACTTAACTGTTATGTATATTTCCCAGATGATCAGTGCTGTAGTGCAGTCCATACTGCAGGCATGGGCAATGAATTGTAAGAGCTGGAATCAGAACAGCTAATTTTGCCCTTAGATCACTAAGATACTGCTCTGGACCTCCTGCTGGGAAAGTGCAAGCCGGTTTCCTGGCTCACCAGTCACTTGTAATGTTTTGTTCTCTTCTTCCAGATGCTGGACATCCCACGAGTGCTGGATTTGTTGAGGCAGCAGAGAATGATGATGGTGCAGACTCTTTCACAGTACACTTTCGTCTATGGAGTTCTCATTCAGTTTCTCAAAAGTTCTAGACTTATCTAACCCCTGCCACTTCCTAAGAGACTCTGCAAGAGTTTACAGAAAGAAAATCAGAGTTGTCCAGACCAGGTCTCCCTGGTGTTTTCTTCGTATGATGAATCACAGAGTTACCATTTAGGGCTGCCCTGAGACTGTTAAATGCGGGTCAGTGTTAACAGTCCCTGCACAGCAGGATCTTTGCTGGGCTGAATTCTTCCCATGTTCAGCCACAGACACATGAAGGAATGATTTTACTTGTCCTGGTCTGTAGTACTTGCACACGTTCTTTAGAGTGGTGTTACTCTAGGCAAAATAAGTATCTTATGGAATGCAGGTATATAGTACAATTTTACTAACATTATGTTTTGAAACATAATTGTTGACTGTGCAAAAGCTAAAATCTGTAGGTGCACATGGGGTCAGAAATCTGTCCCGTGGGAATGTCAAGGTCTTATGCAGTTTGATTCTGCTTTCAATTTTATATTTAGAACAATATATCTATATTTTTTAAAATGAACATTTGGTTTCCTCTGGTTTACTTAGCAAAATTAGCAGCTCTTAGATATTTTAAGCTGTTGCTTTAAGGACAGTTATTTTTATATTCGAGGTTTTTAAATTAAAAAGAAAATGAACCACCACAACAGAAAACTTTTTAAACATAACAATATTTTCAGAGGAGAAGACTGACAATATTTGAACCAACTTTTCAAAAATCGTGCAGAAAGTCCTAGGAAAGCTGATGGTAGTTGTAGTCCCATGTAATAGAACAGATGAGTGAAAGATAGTGGTAACTGTTAATAACTTTCATTTGAGAGGAGGCATGTTTACCTGCAACAGGCAGGGGAAAAATACTTTAAGTGTCTACAAGGTTATTGGAAACAAATGGATGAGAGAAAGTACATATTCAGTATTATTCATATATTTAGAGGACAGTTTGATTTTACTGGCTGAAATCAAAGTGGATGCAAATGTTTTAAGCACTTTTTTTGCTCTGTTATTTATGTAGCTAAATATAGAGTCTATAATCATGCATTGTTTCATTTGGTAATATACCGTTACTAACCTGTTATTTTAAGAAGAGCTTTTTAAGTTGATGAAGTGAGAGAACCAAAATGGAAGTAGGAAGGTGCAGAGCGGTGAAGTGGAAATGATTGTATGAAGTGTAGTGGAGGAGGTGTGGCAGCTATGATTGCTGGTTTACACAGTGCAAGGATGACCTTAAAAAAGATGTTAATGTTCCCAGCCGAGAAAGCCAGTAAAGCCCTGGAAGTTTCTGTAGAATCCTCCAGATTATTTTGTTAGTGCTATGGCAGATTTTGCTGATGCTGTGCAGCATTGCAATGAGGAACATTGGAGAACTTGCAGAAGGGCTGTTTGAGGAAACACTGGAGATGTGGGTAATTTAGTGGCTGTTTAGGTGGCTGAGTCAGTGGCTGTGGCATGGACCTGAGGTAGGCAGGCACAGCCTGCTGTAGTTTCCATTTTGTCCCATGCGGCTGCTCAAATGACAAAATCCCTAAATAATCCTTTGTAGTTTTCAGTGGGGACAGCATGGTTTTAGCTGCCTTTCCAAGTGTTTTGAGATGCTGAGTTGAAATTCCCTATTCCAAATTGAGCTGTAGTTTTCAGATATCTGGTTTAATTAAAAAAAAAAAACCTCTACAGTAGACCAGTCTGCAGGCATGTTTAAGTGTACATTTCCCTTGATACCCGCTTAGTGAAGTGAAAGGAAACTAAAAGTCAGGTTTTTTAGCGCTGAAATTGTTATTTTTCTGATCTCTAACAAGGGTTTGGAAACTATTAAACCCCTTTCAAAACAATAGTTGTGTCCCAAAACATGAATTAAGAATTATAAATAGGTTGCCTCGATTTCCTCTGTGATAAGCTGCTTCCATGAAGTTAAACACATGGTCCAAATGACATTGTGCTATATGTCATTTTATACAAAATATGTTACTTTTAGGTCCATGATATTGATCTGGTGCTTTCAGGTCTGCTTGGAAGCAGTCTGATTTGTTGTACTCTCAGTATAAGTTAGATTGAATATTTCAGACTAGGGAAAAGGAATGTTGTTCTTATATAAAATGCCTAGGAACTATTAATTGCCAAATCTAAAACTGGAAGTCCAGAGGAAACCAGTTACTGAAGACTGATTCTTTGTATATAAACCTTGCAAACATACCAATCTGACATATCTGTGTTGACAGAAGTATTGAAAGGAGTAAACATATTTTGCTATTTGTATCATGCTGTGTTTTAAAGGCATTGTTAATTTTTGTCACAGTTCACTTCTATCTGCAGAAATCTTTTTGAATGGGAGGGCAGGCTCTAAAATGTAGCTTGTCCCTTTTCCATTTCTAAGCTGCGATCTTTGTAAACTGATAGAGGCAGTTTTAATAACAAAATGGACAACCAGAACTTCAAGCATGATGGACAACTCAGAACTCCAGTTTCTGAGACAGAACATCAGCTGCAAGGCATTAAAAGGAGCAATTACAACAAGCAATTTAATCCAGTATTTATGGGATTATCTGAGGTGGGTGAGGAAATGTGTATTTTTTGGCTTATTTTTCTGTTTAGCCAAAAGAAGTTGTGTTCACTTTTAGAAGTGGTTGTGCTCAAATATGGTAGTCACAGTCTTGGTTTTTTTTTAGTGTAACACTGCTACCTCCTCCCCTTCAGCTTCCAGTTCTGTCCATCAGCAGTCTGTTTTTGCAGTAATAGACTTGACCTTATTAGACTTGACTTTATGTGAGTTTTTCTACTGAACACTGTAGGATTGTTATTGTTTGTAAGCATATGGCTCCAAGTGAGCATTGAAAATGAGCAGTTTCTCTTCTAGATACCAAATGAAATGAAACTTCACAACCTTCTTTTAAAAAAATGTTTTTTAAACCATTGTTTAGATTTTCAGTTAACTTATAAAATACAATTCAGTTTTTAGCACTTTTGTTCTAAGCCTTGAAAAGGGATGCATTTTTACATGTAGTTGTGCTGGGTGCTTCATGAAGTTTTAGATGTTACAAGAATATCCACTGTCCAAATCCAGTCACAGTGTGAGTTGGAGGTCATTTATTTGTCAGAAAACTTAAAAATTCTCTAAAAGCCTGTCCAATTTTGCCAAATGTGCATCTGTTTTTATGGGGATTAAATCAGATGATTATGCAAGATTTGAACAGAGTTTGTTTAGTAAGAAAAGTTGTATGAAGAATTCTTGCAGCAAATGACAAAGATGATGCTGATCTCTAGGGATGTCAGAGCTCTCAGGGACAAATAAAGGTGCTATATACTGTCAAGAGACAGATTTGGTGGTCTTTTGTTGACTAGGTAGGAGATGCTTTCTAGGATCAAATTATATGAAGAGACAGTAGAAGGACATGCAAACTGTAGTAAGGACTTCTGCATATTTGGTTTCTTTCTTGGTTGCGCTGATGAGAGATCTTTTTGGCCAGTGAATCTTTGTAGTCTTGGGCTAAAACCTCTTCTCTAAGAGGCTAAGTCAGAGCCCTTTCCATTACAAAGATGTCACTTACTTGGCTGGGTTAGCTTTAGGCTGCCGGTCCCCCCAGCCCTGTTGGGTGGGGGAGAAGCTCTGAGGTGTGCAGGGGAGTTTTGCATAGCCTCTGCCACCTGCACAGCAGTGCTCTCCTTTTCTGCTGTCTCCCAGGAAGAGCAGGAAAAGTTTATGCCTTATTATTTCTCTCATTGGAATACCTTTCACACAAGTGAACAATAAAAGTGCAGGGTGCTACGGTTTATACGTAGAAATACATTTAATTCAAAGCAGGTGACCAAGGCAGTGCTCCTGTATCTCTATGGATAAAAAGCTGCTCTAAGTTATCACCAACATTTAGAAAAAAGTACAGCAATAACAAATAAAAGTAAAATAAATTTTTACTAAAGTGGAAAAGATTCTTGACATTTTACGTTTGGCTCCTCTTGTAATGCTGTGTATCTCTTTTTGAAGT
This sequence comes from Donacobius atricapilla, assembly GCA_013397315.1. NCBI lineage: Eukaryota > Metazoa > Chordata > Aves > Passeriformes > Mimidae > Donacobius > Donacobius atricapilla. The sequence continues at coordinate 183,040 of WBMY01003409.1, forward strand.
GGTCAACACTTGGAGCAATCTTCTCCAAAATGGCTCCCTTAAATTTAATAAGTAAGACTGAGGCTGCTGCTCCTGCTGCTGCTGCATATTTTGTATTGGAGCAGCTGTTAAAGTTGAGTGGCTCATAGATTTCGATGGCTTCTGGACCAAACTTGGAAACTGCAGGGTTGTTAATCATACCTTTGTAATGAGACCTCAGTTTTAACATCAATAGCATTACTTAATCCCTAGACTTAAAAACAGTGAACCCATTACTCTATTTCAGTAGTTCAAATTACCAGTTTAAAAGAATCAATGCTTCAGTTGCTAAGAACTCAGTGCTTTAGTGTTTAGGGTTGGGTTTTTTTCTGGTAGTGCAAAGCCAGAGTCCAGCCCTGCAAGATGCAAAATTCCTGCAGTTCTTCATGATGCTGTAGGAATTAAAATGAGCTTGCTGCCAATGAAAGCTTGAGCCCTTGAAGCACAAATACACACCTCTGCTTTAAATTTAAGTACAGCTTACAAGAATTAACCAAAAGAATGCAGCAGGAATATGCATACAGGAAAGTACAGCATTCAAAGGAAAAGTAGATGAGACGTCAAAAGAAATTCTCTTGTGCAAGTACAAAATTTTGGACATAGAGAGTGAGGATTTGAGGAGTGGCAGAAGGCATTTGGAGGAGTTTGAATGTTTTGAATCCAAAGTAGAGCTGCTAGTAGGGTTTGAGTCATATGGTATGTTTTTCATGGCATGGTAGGTTAAGTGAATATGTAGTCATAGGTGTTGTTTTTACTGGCTTTTTAAAATGTGATTTTTTAAACTCCAAATATTTTTTCAGAGGCTCTGTTATTTTTACATATCTTCCTTTCCAAATGTATTGAATGCAATCTGTCAGCTCAAATTCTGTTTACTTATTAAAGGTCAGATTTTTCAAACCACAGTCTCTGGTTTTACAGATACAAAATGCAGGGGGAATCGGCATACTTGCAATTTCACAGTGATAATTTCTAATGGGTGTAGGTGAGATGATTCAGAAGTCTAACCTAATGTTTTGAATGAAGCTAGGTGTTAACAGCTGGTGTGAGGTGCACCAAGTTAAGGCTGGGCTAACAATGAGAGACTCTTGGAATGTGGAATTTATTGTGTACTTAGAAGTTCTGTTGCAGTGCAGCATTTGCAACACAGTGACATTAAAACAGTCTAATACTGTGCTAAGGTAAGGGGAAAAAAGCTTAAGCATTCAACTGCTGTTGGGAATGTATCTGTAAAAAGAAAAGTTAAAGAAAAAGATTTCTTAGTACGATCTCGCTCAGGACCAGCTAACTTGGTGCATTCTGTTGGCATCACATGTTACTTTAAAGTCTAACTGGGCTGAAAAAAAAGGATTTGTTAACTTCAATGAGCATTTCAAAAAACTGTTGCTAAATAGCCTTTGGTTCTATTCTTTGCTATTTTCCACATCATGCTGCCTTCAGTGGTGAAGAATAACCTCCAGTGTGTTTGTTTTGTTTAAGACTGTTCTTCAGCTCTACTTAAGGAACAAACATAGAAATCAAATGTAAAGAATCTAATGAACAGAGTTTACAACAAATCCAACCTGTGGCAAGTCAAAAGTCTGTAGATACTGTAATGTTCTTTTGGTTCAGATATGCAGCAATCAAGATTACCAAATTGTTAATTTTATGAGCACAGTTTCAGAAGGTGCCTAACTTCTATAAAGGGAATTAAAAGCTGTTTTTCGATTTGGAAATATTTAGGTAAAATTAGGAAACCTTCTTTTAACATACTTCAAAGACATCGCAAATGCCCTTATTTTTAGAATGGTAGGGAATTTGATGGAGAAAACCCCTGTAAAATCCTCCAGTCTGTTACCTTGCTAATCCTGGATAATTTTGACAGACAAGGTGTGTATGCTCTTTACAAAGATACTTGCTTAAAGTGCTTTGAAATACCCAACTTATCTGTCTGCTTTGTGGCTTTTCTGGGGGCACTGGGATGGAAATTTAAGAGGCTTTACCAGGCAAATCAGCAAGTACGTACACTCCTGCACACTGCTGAAACCTCTTCATTCATTAAAAGCAAATGGGCATTTGAAATCCTATCAGCAGTTTTGTAGGATTGAGTCCTTCGTGTCAGAGGAACACAGGATCTAGCTCCAGCTTCTTCAGTTTTCACTGGAGCCAGTATGCAAGGATTTAAATGGGACTTTGTTTAAAAGTAGCAAACATGAAGTATTATTTTCTAGTACTAAGCTAGTGGTTAACGTGTCTATTTTTTGCTTTTTTTGCCACCAATACTGTAAAAATGTATAATCAAACCAGCTTTAATTCTTGTAAAACTGAAATTGGTTTGTAAAACAATGTATAAATTGTGTTTCATAGAAAAGCTTGTATTACTGAATGTAATATATGTGAAATGAATATATTATAGTCTATTTTTGCCATGGAAATAAATATTTGAAGCAATTATGAGTTTTTATTGTTCCACTCCTAAAGGAAAAATCCAAGAACTTACTGTTCATGTGTAGTCCTAGGCTGGGATTTTGCCTTTAGTTCACAAAGGTGTGATACCTCTTCTAATGTGCTGCAAGTACTGGTATAAAACTCGTGCTGTCAAGTACTAATTGGTGTCATCTTTGTGGCGCAAAAATTTTGTGCCTGCTGCCCTGTCATAATTGTTCACAATGTTTTGCATTTTCTAAAGCTGTTTTTGGTACTGAACTTCCAGTTTTCCTCTAACATTTAAGTGTAGGAGGGATTAAAAACTTTTGAAAGTTGGAGAACCCTTTCCAAGAGCATGTGAGAGAAGAAACAGTTGATTGTATGCTTACTATCATTGGAGCTGCTGCCAACAACTAGCAGTGAAGTTATTTTCATTCTAGAATAGGCATTGAGTTAAAAAAGGAGACAATGCAACAGCTTGTTCTACACACCCGGTACAGCATGAGGCTCTGTGGAGTGAATACAAGAATTGCACACTGGACACAATAGTTTCACACTGGACAATTGCATTTCCCTTGTCTCTGCTAAACATCTAGAATGTCGTCCACCTAGCTACATGTGAAACAATCAGGCTTTTAACTAAATTGTTGTCTTCTAGGTGCGCTCAGTTTGAAGGCATTAATCAGCTTTAGGTCAGACAGTTACATACCATAGATACATCTGTATTGGATCAGTTCCCAAGTCCTGGGGAATGTCCTGTGCAATGTTCCATGTAAGCAAAGCTCTTTTATTAGACTTGGGTTCAAAATCAGAAGAGGAAAATGGGACTTCCTGTGACAAGAGGTTCATGGTAAAGCATTCAGCGGTTTTGATCCCACTATTATTTATACTGGTGTTAGACCTCTGGCAAAGGTATCTTCAGAAACCTAAATTTCCTCTAAATCCAAATGGCTTTAAACTGCAGCTGTTATTTTCCAGCCAATGTAAAAGCCCCATTAGAGACTCCTGTTACCCAGAGTTGGCTGACAGGGGCGTGACTTGATGCTTGGATTTGGCACATCTGGCCAGAAGCTTTCTTGGGCAAGAGCACCAGGACTTGGTACACGAGAAACTTAGAGGAGCTGATGAGAGGTTTCTAGCTCAACCAGAACAGCAATAGGAATCCTAATGACGGGTATCAGATGCAGTAGATTTGATGCACTGCAAAAAAACTTGCTCTACCCAAAATAAGGAGCATTGCTGAGTGTATGCACTCTGCAGTCAGAGCATATTTGTCCTTAGTACCATGGTGTTAGGAGGGCTGCCCTGATGAGTTTAGCATTTTCAGGGCATATATGCCGTCAAGCTGGAAGTAAAATGCTCCATTTGAGACTGTTTTCAGGACAAAAGGTCAGCCTTATCCCTCTGTACAGTGCTGGTGTTTAAAAAAATGACAAGCAGAACTGAGGGTAATGGACATTCTGGAAATGCTGCACAAATACTACAGGTTGAATTTCCTGATATTTGGGAAGGTACCTTTGGCCATGGGCTGGCCCATCCTACCTCTCATCTGCCCCTCAGCTTTGTTACTGGGGCCTGAGACTGCACCATGGGTGTTTTATGGCAGGGCTGTGCTCTCACCTGCCAGCTGCTTCCTGAGGAAAAGGGAGGACAAGGAGCTGGGGAAATGTGCCCAAGAAGCCTTTGGGGAGATCTGATAGCACCTTAAGTGCATTGAACAGAGACTCTAAGATGTTCAAATAGTGAGAAGGAGCCATGGAGAAAACACACCCAGTGGGAAGCCATAGCAAGGGCCATTAAAGACTGATGTTTAGGCTGAAACCCCCTGTGTAAGACTATAAAAGCCATCAGGGTGGGATGGGAATAGCCATTATCTAAGTTTGTGTCTGGGGAGGGGAAAACCAAGACGAAAGTTTCAGGAGCTCTTCTTTCTCTTACAATCCACTGCTAGATGGTTGTGCCCAGCTTTTGGGAAGCCTCATAGCTAGCTTTCAAAACTGCTGTCTGTGGCATCTCCAGTTTCACTTGTGTCAAACACTGGGGTAAAGTAGGGTGCCAGATATCTCTGAGCTGAATTTCTGATTGGAGATGCTACACCTCTGAGGTCCTGCAAGGAATTCTCAGGCTGACAGGAGAGCTGATGGCCTTTAACACTTTGCTTCACTTCTTTGGCATGTGAGCATGCTTATGAGTGAGAGAAACGGATACTGGGAAGAGCTGGGGTCATCTCATAGTTGTGTTACTCATCTGGAACCAGTCTCTGGCTGCTCTGAGATGCAAGACATGCTGCAGCCTTCACACAGATACTGTAAGGGGAGTCCTATGGGCTTGCTGAATTCCTGGGATAACTGCAGAGAGCTCTGCACCTCGTGCTACAGATCACGCTGCCCGTCCTCTACGAGAATGGGACAGCACAGCTCTGTTGCCTGCCAGCCTGAGGCTCTGTTTGAGTTTCTCAGGTTTCAGAGGCCTCCCTGCTCCATTTATGTAGCCTTTCCTTGCCCTTCTCAAGGTCTGATTTCATTCCCCCAATGTGGTAAGCCTGGAAGGATGGCAGGGGAACCTGTGTGTGCTGAGCCTGTGGTCTACAAGAGCAGCAAGGGTGCAGCAGCAGCAGCAGCCTGTGTTGGTACCAGGTGGGGATGTCTGGCATTCCTCCAGCCCAAACCAGGGCGTGGGGTTGAGAGGCTACATTTTTGCAGGCCAGGGTCATGGTTTCAAAGATGAATGCAAGTGAAGTGTTGTCACCTGGCTGTCAGGCACACCTCCTGCCCTTTGCTGTCAGCTAGAATTAGCTCAGTGGGTGAGCTAAAAGGTACCGTTAGGAACCCAGCTACTCTGGAGACTTTCTACAGAGAACAGGAAGTCCCATGCCCACTAGACACTTCATCCTTAATTTTGGTACCCTTCACCTGAATTAACAATTCTTGTTGCTACTCCTCAACTGCATGACACCCTGGAGTCCTCCTAGGCTTTCTTTAAGCCGGCTGAAATGGAGATGAGCTATGGGCGCTCTGCAGCTCAGCTGATTTGTCACACCAGTGGTTACTGCTGATTTTTCTTATCCCTGCCCAGGGATGCTTTATCCCTGTGACATGCTCAACTTCCTCTGGCCCACAACCTGCTACAGGTTTTGAAACTGGATCCTTTGACTGGCTGTGACCCCGTGCTGGGGCAATGGCTGGCAGATTAATTTACTGCTCACCTGTTTGCATATCACTTGCTTTACTACTGGAATATAAAATGAAGATAGTTGTTTCTGAATGAAGCATATTTCATTAACAAAAACAGGAAGATTGGACAGCTTGTATCTGGTTTGGTTGTTTTGGAGAGTGAGAGATGATTTTTGTTAAAACTGCTGGTTGCTGTTCTGTTCCTTTTAATCTGTGTACATACCAGGTGTCAGCTCTTGAAAACAGCAGGTTAAATGCCTGGGAAGTGCCAGAGAAAAAAGGTTGATGGCTTTGGAGACATCACACAGCTGCAGTGCCCTGCGCGCACTTATCAATGTATGCGCCTGTCTGGGGTGGTCAAATATTAAAGTGGGATACTGCACTTCCGCATAGCTTTCTGAAGCAGTCTTGAGTTCTAATTTTGTGGGTTTTTCCCCCTTTGCATAAACTTCTAGGTCTCAAATACAAGCACTATAACACAAAGGTGGAAAAACTGAGGGTGCTCTAAAATACATTTGAAGGCCAATGTTAACAAGTGGCACCTAAATCTCTATTCTGCACCTGTGCTCTACCCAGTAATAGGTCTCACCATTTTTTAAAAGATGGAATCAGTAACAATTTCCCTTTTGCCAGTCCTTTCTTCCTGTGTTCTCTTTAACATTCATTTTTCATTGCTATTTCTATTTATGCCAGGCTGTGGCCTGGGGCTGCCACCTCTCCAGGTACTCAGACACAGGAACAATAGTTGTGCTCTAAAATGCATTATTAGATTGACTTGTTGGTTGGAAACTGCTGTCACCACAGTGGAACAGTCTGCCTTAGGGGCTGCAAATGAAACTCTTGGGCTTAATTTTTATTTATGCCGATGTTTTAGTTCTCTTACTCATAAAAGTTGCACAAAACATTGCTGAGGAAAAAAGTAGCCTTTTTTTCCCCACCGTCTGATGGAGTAATTTGTACTTGAATCATGAAATGCTGTCAGTTGAGCTGCATCATTTTTACAACTACTCTTGAATAGCTGTAAATGATAAAGTGTAGAGAAATGCAGAGAAACAAGATTGTGAAGTCATTCTGCAGCTAAGCCTAAATGAAAACTCTGCAAGAGCTTTAGACACTGCCTGGATCAAGGATAAAGGATGGCTTGAAGATTGTTTCCTCGTCAGCCCTAAAATATGGAAGCACCTTTTTCTTTGATCCCGTTAATCTTTACTTCAAATGACTGAAAGCCCCATTCTGCTTTGTAAATAAACAGAATTCTACCTTTGAAAAAAAGAGCAGTGATGACAAAACTGTAGCAGGCTTTTGTCTATTTGAAAAAACACTGATGTTGTCTATGTACTCATGGCCTACATGAATTTGGGCAGAAAAACATCTTTCTGATCACCATTGCTGACTGCTCCTAAGTTCACTACATCTGAAGGACTCAGATGTGTAATGGTGTGTGACTGCCTTGTTCTGCTACTGCTTGTGCCAAAACTCGAGTACAACACAAAGTAAAACGTAACGAGAAAAAAAAATTCAAACCCAACCAACTAAAACCTTCAGAAAAAATCTCCAAACCTTGCAGTATCGATTAATCTTATCAGTGATGCAGGTCAAGGTTGCATATCAAGGTCTTCAAACAACTTACATTTTAAGCACCAGGTTAAAGTAAATGTAATAAAAGAAAGTCTCAAGTCAAGGCAGCCTGAATTTGCTCTTGGATCTGCAGATAAACTGATTTTATATAGGTAATATTTATCTAGAATGTTTTTTCCCCACTATCTAATAGGAGTACCTGTACAATGAGAGAAACCAGTTCTGTGGACTGGACTGACTGCTCCAGTTACTGGATACTGGGGTGTGTGATTCTTTGGTTCTTTACCAGACATTTCACTGCGGATCCAATAAATGTTCACACTTACGGTTTAGGCAGACAGGTGCTTTCTTTGTGAAAGGTCTGTTTTAATCAATTTATTTCCTCTTTTAAGTTGCATCTACCCAGAAATAAAGGTCACTGATGTTAAGAAAGTTCATCAACAAGAAATATGGTCAAGAAACAGTTTTTATTTATTTTTGAGTTACTTGTATTACAGGAAATGAGTATGTCATTACTTGTGCCTTTCTGCGAGGTTCACTGCTGTCGTGTTTTCCTACAGTATTTTTTTATTTACAGAATTTGATGGTGAAATTCTTATTAATCTTTAATCAGACTCATGTTGACAAGAAGCCAAAGTTTGCTGAGTGACATTTTTTCGATGTACAAGTCACAAGTGTAGAGATAGGTAGGGAAACCCCCCCTAAATTCCCATTATTGACCAAGAATGGAGAACTTGGAATGGAGGGAAATGGAAGTCCTGTCTGAGGAGAAAAGAGGCTTTATACTTGAATACATCTAAACATGCTCTTTAGTTTTCGAACCAGTCCCTCTGTGTCAGAATTCTTCGTAAAGTAGAAACAGTTTCCTAGGGCATCACTTCTGTTCAGCTCTCTGGGGTAAGGAATAGAGAGGGAGTTTCCTTGAGGATGGGAGAAGGTCTGTGATCCCTTGTGATTAAAGATAAAACCTCCCTGCACTGTACTGACTCAGTCCTGTGGCCGCATCTTTTCAACAAGACAGGCTCTGATGGGAAGATGAAGTCCTCACATTATCTCACTTGCTTTTCAGTGAGCCAGAGCACTCAAGCTGCAGGCCAGATTTACAAAGCAGCCAACTGAGTGTGGCAGATGAAAGGCTGGTGCCCATCACAGGTACATGGCTAAAATAAACTCTGGTCTCCTTTCATTGTCAACAAGTGCAATTTATTATTGTGGACAAGGCATCCAGGAAAGTGCCTTTTGCTTTCTTTGGGAATTGTGTTCTGCACTGCAGTACTGTGATTGGGCCAGACATGTTTTTCTCTGACTGGCTTCCTTCAGCTGTTTTTGACATTTATTTTTTGTCTGAAAGTTTATGCTTCACAAGTGAAGCAGTGGTCTGTGTCTATAGGAGCTACTTGAAGCTGCACTGGGTCCTCTGGCCGATGGAGTCACAGACTTTGGTTGACGCTCACGAGGCACAGGGGAGGCAGCTGGTGGCAGCTGTTACGTAAGAGCTGGTACAACCTAGGCTTGTCCTTGGAGGAAGAAGGTTAAAAACTGACCCTAGGAGATATTAGGGGACAGGCTTTGTCCAGGTTCCAAAGACTTCTCCTAGTTCCTTACCTATGCAAGACAACGTAACTTGCCAACATTTCCTCAGAACCTGCTGAGCTCATTCTGCACCGACAGGAATGTCAGGCAATAGCTGTACTCCAATTAAACAGTCATGGGGTTGATTTTGTGCAATGCATGTGCTAACCTCGATTTAAACTTTAACCAGAAAATACACCACCTCTTTTCCATTTGCTGTACAAGGTGCCTGAAGTGTCTTCCTCTAGATAGTCCTAGTCGACAAACAGTAAGCAACTCAATCCTTTTCCAGAGCCAAAGCTTGATGCAGAATGCTATGCCATGGCTGTCGTCAGTGCAAGAAATTGAACCTACAGTCACATTCAGTTAAGAACTGAAAATAAAAAAATACAGTCATTAATCTACACAGATCTGTTAAAAGTTGGATTTTCTTCTTGTGAAATAGTTTGATTTTCCATTTTTGGGCTTCTGTGAGTGGTAACATAGAACACTACATGGTGGAACTGTTTGTCAGTTCCGGAAGAGGACGTTGTTTGATGTTAAATTTATGTTACATTGTTGAAATCTTGCAGACTACAAAATCTCAGATATTTATAGCAGGACCACAACTGCACAATAAATTAATTTATTTAAAACAATAAATATATCATAACCTATTATTACAGCTCTAAAAATATAAATCTAATTTTAATATTCTCAAGTTTGTTTAGAGTTATATTATCGGCAAAATATACAAAATTCTTCTGATAACTGACTTTTTATACTTTAAGGTCTAATTTATACAGAGATTAATACCCAATTAATTGTATCCTGCTAGAGAGATCTTAGTAGTCTTTGAACAGAAATAACAGAAAATAAACCAAACAATTTACTACTGGTTGAAAAATGGCAGTTCACCACAGAAGGAGCTCTATCCCTGTTTAACAGGTAAGTTTTGGTTACTGTTACGAATAGTTATGTGAAAGGTGAAGGTCTGCAAAGTTTTCCTCAAGTTCCTTACTGACTTCCAAATCACTGTCACAAGTGTTTAAAGCTGTCTCACAGATGGGTGAAGTGCCTGAGCGTTCTTCAAATTCCGCACCACAGAACTCAGACTCTGTCGCAGCATCCATAATTTCTGTGGAATCTTCTGAAGAGTCCTCCCTGCTCTGTGTCTCCGTTGACCTTCCACTCGATGACAGTGATTCACATTTGTTTGGTTTCTTTAATGACAAGTCCATGGTCTCAAGGAATTCTTCACTTTTTGTAGCTTTCCTCAGCCTGTGACCTTTTCTGGTAAACCTGACCTCTTCTATCACATCCTCCTGCAGATCCAGCGGTTCCAAGCATTCCTGGCCTGCCTGGATTAGCTCTGTCTCGCTGTCCTGGCAGTAGCCGAGGTCTGATTTCAGCAGAGCCAACATCCGGCGCATTCTGCCCTATGGAGTGAAGAAGAAAAGGATGACACTTCCCCAGCCCCATGGCACCTGAGCACTGCTCAGACTCAGGGCTTAACTCTGACAGAAGGGTGGCTGCTTGCAATCAAGTGACTAAATTAAAACACTGAGAGTCACCAAACTGAATTGACTGTTGTCCATTCTTTGTCACTGTACCTGTGACTCCTGATCTGCCATGATCCATGAGTGAGCAAATCTCATTTATGGAGAGAGAGGCTTCCCACTGAGTATTCTAGTTACCTTTATCCTCAAATATACCAGTGCATTTGCCCTGCTCTTTGAAAACCTCAGCTAAATCATATGCAGAGACTACTATAAGGGCAGCACATACCTCATCAAGGCGATTCTTATTTTCTTCTATGTGGCACTCAAACAGTTGATCCAGAACCCTACAAATAAAAAAACAGGAGGGAAACCAACTTTTCCCAGATGTACATAACCTAATGACTAGGTTTTTGTTTCCATTTCTTAGCTGAATGGCACCTCTAAGACTGTTTCAACTCCACTCTGTAACAAAGAGCACTACCTGTAGTCAGCAACCCACTGGACACATGCTCAGCAGGCAGACCACAGCTCTGGGCAGCACATGGCAAGCGTGGGCTGACTGGTAGCACAACTATCTTTGTTTGATCTGCTGAGCCTGTGTGCTGGGAGAAATCAACAATCCAGTGGTGATTCTGCTGGCATGCTGAAGTGTCCACTGCACATAGTGAAGTGCACTATGGTGCACTTGGATGCACCATAGTGGCTGCTAGACACAAGAATAAATAAAGAGGAGAAATGAAATCCAGCTTTAGTAAAAAAAATCCACAGGAAAGTCCCCAGTCCTGAGAACTCTCTTCCATTTCTTAGGCTGAATGAGAAAAAAAAATCTGTAAAGAAAGTATTCTGTGACAACTAAAGTACCCAGTCACTGGAACAGAATTCCAGAAAGTCAAGTGAATTTAACCTAGCTTACATGAGAAATTACTAAAAAAAAGTGCAAGAAGGGTTCTAATGGAAGAAAACATTACTGCAAAAGAGCCAGAGGGAGACTGCTCTCAAAATTTCTTGAAGACTCATTTTTTTACTTAGCGTATTTATTATTCTCATTGACAGCCTTGACATAAGAAGAAAAAAATAAGAGAGCATAGAATAGGAAAACCAGCTGGGAACATTATCAACCCAGAGCAACAAGATCAGAATATTATGAAATTAGACTGCCTTAAATGTGGAAGTTCAAAACTGGGTTAAGATTCTGTATATATATTCTGTATATGTATAGATATACTGCCGGGTTTTTTTGCATAAATTGAGAGTTCTTTATTAGAAAGAACCAGTACCATATTGAGAAAAAAATCTGATTTAGCAGCTAGTGAACTTCTATCTCAAAGAGAATGTAACCCACGTTGAACACTGAATTCATACTGGAACAGGAAAAAGGACAGAAGGGGGACAAAGGACCTGTTGTGTAAAAGATTAGTAACTCACTTTATTTACCAAAAGAGATACTGCAGATTAAAATGAGTTCTTAGTATTATTCCACCTAGGGTTCCAGATCAGTTTTTAACAGAAGCTTTCATCTCATGGTCATACAAAATCAATGATCCAAAGGTTATTTCCTAGTTCCTTTTTCTGACATAAAGCAAAAAAGAAGAGGAAACAAAACAAAAGCAAGGGCTAATTGTGTATATCTGTGTATAAAGAAATAATTACTAATCACTACTTCCCTTACTAATGGGTTTCTGACATAGCATTATGAAATTGAAAACAACTGTAACCTACCTGTTAGAAAATAACCCAAGTCTAAGAATTTCATTTGTTACATCTTCAATGAAGGTTAAATATAAAAGCTCTTCTTCCCTGCAGGAGAATAGAAACCCCAATGTTAAACTGCTATGTTAAATATGTTAAATGCTTTAACATAGAAACACATATGACATATTTTAGTAGGTTTAATCATCTTCACAGGAAAGGCCACAAAGAAAATTTTATAGTTCTTGTACCAGCAGTTATTTTTCATAAAAGGTAAGGCTATCACAACAAACTAAGCCTTTTGTTCAGTCTGGATAAGAAAAAACTGCAGAATATGAGACTGTTAGAAAGGTGGTGATGGTGCTTTGTCTTTATGCTAACTTTCTGTTGCAGTATAAATTAGGACAGAGATCACAAGCGAGGAATCAGTGAATCTTGGCAAGCCCCCAGAACCTGCACTGCACTCAAGAAAGGGGAACTAATAGGGAAGAAAGTGTACAATTGCGGTTTGGTGCTCTGTGTAAAAGCTTCGAAGGGAGCTTCTAGAGAACCGGACTGCAGCTGAATATTGCTGGTCCTAAATGGAAGCTGAGAAGGATTTAACTACTTATTTGGCAGCATCCACTCATTTCAACACATGTCCTTCATGTACAAAACCTTCTTAGTGTGAGATGTGACTTCCACCTCTTATCTCTATTTTAATACCTCGAAAAGAGTTGTTGATGCCAATAACTAAATCAGACACTCTCCTGGAGAGTCTGCTTTAAAGACAACAGGAAAGAAAACCCCAAAAGGAAATACTTCAGTGCTGTTTCTCTTTCATAGCATCTTTCTAAGTCTCCCAAACCAAACTCTATTGAGTCATTCTCCAGTCTTAATAAACAGAAAATAAAAAATGGAATACATCTTGCATGATTTTCATTACATAAATTGGTTATCACCCCTAAAGATTATAATTTTCACTCCCTCTATAGTCAAGAAAGTTACCTACAGCTGGTATTTGAGACCTCTATTATAAGCCTTAAGTTAGGCAAACACAAGCCTGTCCTAAACCAACTAATTAAATGACTTTTCCAAGGCCACTTGATGAAGCATTAGTAGTGTTTCTGAATATAACTCAAAACTCTGCTAATTTTCATCAAATTTAAGTGCAGAAATGTGATAAGAATGCCTTTCAATTTGCTGTTTTGTTTGCCACTATTTGCTTCAGAGATTACAGACCTAAAAAGAAATGGAAACAAACTATAGGCACTGTACAATCTTCTGAAGTTATAATGAATTTTCTCCATTTTTAGATTCACATAAAATTTTTTAAGTATTGTATGTTTCAAGTTCATTGATTTTGAGGAAAGCTTTCTAGTTTGATGTTGTAAATGAGCAGAAAAATGGTTTAAGCATACTTACTCTGCATAGACAGTACTCCTTGATGCAGACTTCTGAGGACACTGTGATGTCTCTCTAATCAGAAAATCAGAGGGCAAGAGAAAGAACAACATTCTAAACCCCTTTTATACCACCTTGCACGTAATTTTCTTCTGGAGCCATGGAGTGCCATTATACTATTTCCTTTTCTAAAATAACTCACCATAACACCCCTAAACCGTGCTCCAGTAGCAAAATCCCCTGCTATCACTGAAACCTGAAAGACTATGGCTTAAGAGTGTTACACTACCTCACTTGATGCAGTGCTCAGAAGACCTTGGTGCTACTGCAGATGCTATTCAATCTCTGTTATCCATAAGAATGCCTTTTTAACTCAGAGTACATTTTTCTTCCTCAGATAAAAATGCCTTTGTATGAAAAGGCCAGAGAGCAAATCAGCGAGCCATGCATGACACTTAGGTCAGCAATGAGGAGAATCAGCCTCGGGTTCTGGCCTGATTTCCAACACTGCTCTTGTATTGTAGCAATCCTAGTAGTAAGTTTTCAGAAAAAGCTGTGGGAAATGCTCCTGCAATGCAGTGTTTAGTTATAGTACTATATAGTCTGTGAGCTCAGATGTACAGAACTAACAACTGTATTAATGTGTCACCACTCAATTCTGACAAAAATACTCATATAGTTCAGAGCTCTCTTTCTTAACTGGCTTCCCAGTGGAACTTACCGCAAGAAAATAATGAATTTTGAAGTTGGGAAAGGCCATTGATATAAAAAAACCCAACAAAAGTCCTGTGAGAAGAAGACTTAGAAATGCTAGTGAAGACTTATGGCCTAAGGACCAGCTGTATAAAAAGGAACATTTCAAATATTCCCTCCTGCTGTAAATCAGGCACCTTAGGTTGCAGCATTGAAAACCATCTATTTCTCTCTCAGGCTCATCGCAAGTACATCTTTTATCTTCAGCCTACAACAGAGAAATAAAAATCTTTATTATCAGTGCCAATATGCAGCAAGTTTTACCATTAAAATGAATCTAATAACTCTCTGTGATTAAGCAACCCTAGAAATTCCATGTCTTTTCTGAGAAACTCTGGGTAAACATAAAAGGGATACCTTCTTCTGCTGGAAAGTCATATACCAATTATCTCTGATCTTAGCAGATATTTGATATTGCATTTAAAGAAACAAAAAAAAAAAATTTAAAGAGCTCTCTTCATGTGCCTCAGTGTTTTTTCTCATAGTTTCCGCTTGGTGTTCTGAAATTCTCTCTCCTTTATGGAACTAAATTGATGTTGTGGCAAGAGAGAGAGGAACACCTAAATCATCTGTTCACTGCTGTGGCAGTGATGAAGTGTGTTACCCCACAGTGATGTGGCGGGTGTGGGAAGAGTACTCAGATGACTGATAGATGCATTATTACCTTTGATGTGATCTTCTGCTGTTCACTCGTAACTTTTCTCACATATACTTTGTCTGCGGACGAAAAGCTACAATATTGAGAGAGGTATTAGATTTCTGAGTAGACTACTTTCAAAATATGCAGGATGAGAATACCAGTGCCACTGTGGAAATGTCTCATTGGCCTGAACAGAATGTAGTACTAAATAGTTCAGAAAATTTCTGCCAGATACACAGGTGATCCGAATTAACTATTTAGCTGCATATTAGCAGCTAAATCAAAATGATTGTTCAGCATTAAGACCGGAGATGATCCTAAAATTAAAAGTGCACCAGGAAAATAGACGAGCTACAGCCGGAAAACCAACAGTTGCAATACAATGCCAAAGCTATCATAATTCTAGTCTTAGGAAATCCCTAATTTATTCTATTACAAAACTGGAGTTGGTCATGCAAGCATGGAGGACACAAAAGGGAAAAGTTTTCTCTTTATGAGGTAGTATCAATAGAAACAAAGCTAAATCAGAAATGTTCAATTTGCTAAGAAGTTCAATGCAAGAGGACTCTAATTTTGTTTAAAGTATTTTACATGGGTATTTAAAGGTATTTAAATTCAAGTGATAAAAAAAATTGAAGAGCTGCATTCAAGAGTTAAAAAGGGTGTTTGCATGATGTATTAATTAACAGACTGGAAAGTATGAGACTACAGGGGCAATAGTGGGGAACTACTTGCATGCTTATATTGGTTAATTCTTTACAAGCCAGAACTATACATCAGAGAGCATAGGGAAGAGAAAGGGAATGATTATCACCAGCAGATGTAAGATTCCACAATTTAAATTTAGTGACACTTCATATGCAATCTGTATAGATTAAACAGGTTGTTCCAGACTTCATATGCAATCTGTATAGATTAAACAGGTTGTTCCAGAAAGAAAACAGCAAAATATGCCAGTGAAAAAAGGAAAATCACATTCTGTTCTAGCTTTTCCTAAGATGTATCTAGAATAATGTCAGAATAATTATTCTGGTTTTAAACAAATGTAATGAGAGCAAAACATCTTGCTTTTATGAGGATACTGTTATGATAACATATAAATTCCAGAGTTTCAAAATAAAGTTTCAATCTCTGTACCTGATCATATCCGTCTGTGTTTGAGCTTCCACACACTGCTTGTGGTGATTTTTCTTCTTCCTTCGAGCAGAAGTGTAATACCTGTACTCTGATAGGAAAGGTTTAGCGTCTGATATTAAGGTGCGTGGAGTAAAAGCTCGGCTCTTCGTAAAGCATTCAGAGTGCTTCTCCAGGAGGTCCCCGCTGCTTGCTCTGGGCTTGTTTCCTTGACACCTCCTGGAACAACCAACTCTCACAACACTCTCGGTGGAGTGGCTGCGTGAAAATACACAGTTTTTACCCGGCCTTGACATGCAGACATTTGAGTTTGAATGATATATCCTGGATATATTCCGAGAACATCCGGTGTGTTCTACGGGACTGGAGTG
This sequence comes from Donacobius atricapilla, assembly GCA_013397315.1. NCBI lineage: Eukaryota > Metazoa > Chordata > Aves > Passeriformes > Mimidae > Donacobius > Donacobius atricapilla. The sequence goes on from WBMY01003409.1 coordinate 199,235, forward strand.
AACCAAGCAGTGCTCGCCATGAGGAGATGGTGCTCGTGATAGGTACTGTGCCTGCCCAGCACAGGGCAGATTGTCTTCTACTTCCAAGAAACTCTAGAAAAAAGTAAAACAACATTTGATTGCATTGCAAGCTACCTGCTTTGCTTATGATGGTACTCCCAGCTATTATGGTTACTAACTTGAAGGTATTTTTGTGTAAAAAACTTCCAATTTTTGTAAAATCAAACTGGTTTCACAGCAACCTCAGGGCTAACAGATTTTAAAACCTAGTCACTGGAAATAAGAGAGTAATAAGCAAATGGTTTGTTTCAGTAGCAAAACATTGCTGCTCTGTTACAGAATATTGATGGCTACATCAAACCAAGAGTTTAATCAATACATTTTTAGAAGTCAAGAAATCACTGCACTCAGGCAAATTACTTTATCTGGATATGCTCTGTTCATATCAATTGGGCAAGGTAAGGTAGACATCCATAATGATCCCATGCTTAAAAATTCAAGGTTATTCCTGAACTCTATTACGACACTGTGGCAAAGACAAATAAGATAGAAACACAACTAAATTCAAGTGACATTTTAAGGTGGAGTTTTTGGTTGGTTTGGTCATTTGTTTGTTTTGTTAAATTAGAAAGAACAATTAAATAGAAATTTTATTTCAGTCATAGAGAGAGTTTTGAAAAATTTGCAATATCAAAGCATAAATACCTGGACAAGGTATGCACACGCATAAATTTGCTGTACAAAGTGTCTGAAACACTTTACAAAAACAGCTGTTGTATGTTCTTTTCCTACCTGGGACACAGCCACCCACCAAATATTCTGCCAATCAGTGAAAATTATGTATGAGATTTTAGAACTCCCATAGGCAGGCACACTGTGGAATTGGAAGATTAAACTGGAAGCAAACAAAATTTTGTATAAAGCAATTTATTGCATCAATACATGTAACTATTTATGAAATTCAAGTTCTGTTACACAGAACTGCATGATGCAGAAAAGATGACTCCCACTGTGTGTACTCAAACTATCTAACACCACAACTCCCAGAGACAGTGCTTACAGTGCAACAGTGAGGGAGACAAGCTGAGGATAGTGTTATTCTGGAAAATCTCACTGCTGTATCCTGCCATCAGCAAGGCAAAATAACAGCTGAATTATAGCATCTGATAAAATCCAATTCAAAATTAACAGCTAACTTTCTAAAATTACTATCATACTTTCATAACACTAGAACAGTTCATATAGGTCCACATCACCAGCAATGAATTGCTGTAAGATTTTAAGAGAATGTATACAAGTAGAGGTGTTTCCTAAGAACAAAATTCAATTTCTATGGCCATTTGAGGTTTCTAACAAACTTGAAATTTAGTTCAGATAGGCTAACACAGAAATTAACTTGTCCATGTACCTCTACCACCTGAACAAAGAACAAGAAGATAAGGAGACACCAGTACAGACCATAAGCTCTGCAGTGACAAAAGGAAGAAAAGGAACATGATTTCTCTGTGTTTCATTCATCTCTATTATATTTCTATCAAACAAGTAAAAACTATTAAGCAGAAGCATTACATTACTGAAGCTACTGAAGGATATGTGCCCTATGGGAATCCTGAGAAAGAGTGGATGAAGTATGGTATGACTTATACATATGCTGTGACATGCATTTATTTATGACATTCAACCATAATGCCAGTTAAGAAGATTCACAGATTCACCAAGTAGCCTATCCTCACAATTAATTCTGATCTCACAATTAAACTATATGGAAACTACTTTGAGAGAGTGACACTGAAACAGAGATCCGGTGCATTTCCAATGGGGCTTCATTGCCTTAGCAAAATATAAACCTCAAGAAAATCCTCAAGAACACTTTTTGAAAATAATCAGCTGATTAAGATGTGGATTGAAGGCTGGATGTGTGATTTTCCCCACCAGGCAGTGACAACGGACTCAATGCCAACAAAAGTCACAAAAACAACTGCAAAAGAAAGTGCCTCTGGGGATTCTGCAGGATAATCAATACTTGTCTTGAGACTTCTGAAGTCTCCTACTGGGGTGGGCATGAAGGGAAAAAAAACCCCAATAACCAAAACTGGAAATCTTTATACATTTATTGAAAATTCATGATGTTCTAATCTACAAATACATAGTATAAGATAGTAATAAGTTACTAGTAAACCAGTAAGGTATAGTGTAGTATATTAACCTATATAATTGGTAGTACAGCTTGTAAATATACACAGATTTTCTATTCTACCACTCAACCCTGAAAAAGGTGTTCTTAAAAATCCTTAGCAATAGATTCTTGTATAAATGCTCCATTTTCTCATAACACTGCAACTGTTATTGCTTAGAATCTACAGTATTTCATTATTTTTCCTTTGTGAAAAATATTGTGTTAATTTAAAATATTATTAAATTTTAAATATTTTAAATTAAAGCTCAATTATGATGAATATACATTTTTGTAGCATGCACTAAATGCTATTTAGAGGAATATTAAAAATGCAGGCATTTTATCACGAAAATTAAGTCACAGATCACACTGCTGTCATACCATGTATTTCCTTTTTTCTCTCACATCAGTAAGACCTATCTAAACTATTTTCTCTCACATCAGTAAGACCTATCTATACTATTCCAGTACCCCAAAATATCCAGAGTTGCTGGTGCCTAATACAAAGAGGTTTTTTTAAGTTAGCTGAGGCTAAATAAACTTCTCTTAATGGTGTCTCATGTGAGTCAACTGTATTTTACTACTACAGCATAATTAAATGCTGAACTGATAACGTGCAGTTACAATGCCAAACAAATGCCTGTGTTAGCAAGCAGAATAATGAGGCTTACCAGTGAGATTGTTTGCATATAAAGTAGTTGCAGTGGTAGCTCAACACTACAGAAAACAGATAAGACTGGAAAGTTTCAGCATCCACCTATATAGATAAAAGCTAATTCCATACCCTTCAGTGTGTATTATAAACAGCTTAATTCTTGTAAACATTTTACTCTCAGTGACTGAATCAGTTCATTGAGCTGCAATATACATTAGATTGTAGAAGCATTTGTGAGCATTTGAGGACTGGTTCCCTGCATTAGGCAAAATAATTATTAAGATACAAAGTTCTATTAGCCAATTATTTATCTACACCTCATGAAAATGACATGTTCTGTTCCTCAAGAGCAGTTGAGTTGATCCAAAACAAGACAAAGGCACAAGGTTGACATGGCAATATCCTCAATTTAAGCACTCCTTATATATGAGGAAGCTATGGGCAGTTACTTTCCTCTCCTCAAATATTTCATAAGTAGAACAGACCAAGTAGCTTGCTAGTGACTAGAAAGAATTGCAACCCAAAGCTGCATCTGCCAGCTATGAGATGTACTCATTCAAACACTGAGAAAAGAATGTCTTTTAAAGCCCTTATCCTGAGGCAAAACTTTACTACTCAAACAGGGAGAAGTACACTCCAAGTAGACAAAGAAACAGTATCATGAACAAGGAACTATGTCACTTCCAAAGATTTTATGGAGTGTCAGAGAATGCTGTTTGGCTGCAGTTAGTCTCTTTTGAACTTTCAGAAAATTATCCTGTGTTGCAAGTAAACTGTAAGTAAGTGTTCTCACTTTCTGTTCTAGTCTATTTCCTATAAAAACACCAGATGTTTAAGTAAGAAACAAGCAAAAAAAAGGACAAAACCATGCCTACAAATAGAACAGTTATTAAAATATATGTAGTTCTATTCTTCAGATAAGGAATTTAAAAATTTTCATTATATTATCTGAGCTTTAGGTATTAGAATTATCAAGAATTACATCTAATGTAATTTGGAGTAAAAAATCTTGGCTTAGATCTTGCTTATCAATATATGTTTCTATTCTGTTGAAACAACCAAGCATAATCTGTTTTGAAAGATACAAGTCTACTATCAAGTACATGTCAGCAACTACTTTAAAAAGTTACATAAAGTATGTATTTATGTTTCAATTTTATCAGTCACAAAACTCGGGTAAACTGAACAGTACTTTGCAGCAAGCATGTAGAGAGCGGACCTGTGAATTTTAATGGACCCTATGGAAGAGAAAATTCAGTAAAAGGAGATCAAAGCATACTGCTGTCATCTGATGGGCAAAAGTAGTAACACAGAGAAAGAATACAGATTTCTCTATAAATTACTTTTACTTCCTACAAGAAGTTCAGTTTCTCAGCTCAAAAGCCACTAAAGTATCAGCTGCCTTTTAACTTTCGAAAGAAAAGTTCCTAATACTTTTCACATAAAAGGTCCAAGGCAGCTCTCACTGGAGTCACTGAAATTACAGGAAGATTAATTTAATCTTGAAATTAACTTGTTCTTGTATGAGAAGGTCTTCCAATAGACTAGTTCATGTACCATCATAAAATGAGATCAAAGAGATGCTTTATGAACTGCACTGTCCAGAAACAGAAGCTGCAAATTTGCAATAAATGAGTGTATGATCATTTTAACTTGAGGAAGCCGTTTAAGTGTTGCTCTAAGTCAGCTGAGCACCTACTCTCTGTTGTCTGGACAGAGCAAAGGTCTCCTATAGGGAGTGACATACAAATATGTGAACAAATTGGACCTTCTATGAATTGATTCAGTTTGTATCCTGGTATCACTATTTTTCAAAACTATGTTTCTGGTATGCTTTCACTTTGTGCAAGTGTGTGTATGTATCAACTCTATTATGTGGTAGGTTCATACTTTTATCAGATATGGTGATGTCATTAATAAGGGGTATTACTGAATGTCCATTAATTAAAAACAACCAGCACAAGAGGTGATTGTCACCATGAAGCCTGAAAGGAAATTTGAACATTTCTAATGAAAACAACTTTGATGGTCATAAGGTTCTTCTATTCACCATGAAGCCTGAAAGGAAATTTGAACATTTCTAATGAAAACAACTTTGTTTGATGGTCCGAAGGTTCTTCTGCTTTATTTAGTCACTGACATCTCCCATGATGACAGAACTAATTTAAGCACAACACATGTTCAGACTGCTGGTATCATAAGAGTATAATTAATCTTTAAATATAAAGCATTTAAGTAGGCATTTCACACAGCCACATGTGTGTTGCATACAAAATTAAGAAGAGACTAGAACCAGTTAATGGTGTTTCCCAATCTATATTTCATATGCACAAGCATACAGCTTCAACTTTCATTCTTCAGAAAAAAAGAATCTCAAAAAACAGGCTGAAAGGGGTCTTGAAATTTCAAGGCAATGGCATACTTCAAACAGTTAAAAAAGAAAATTTAGTCTCCTGTGAAGCAGCCTTCCTTCAACTGACTTTTGGCATTGATTGATTTATTAAAAAAAAAAATTTCATTAGCTGCCAGAAATGCCTATTAATAGGATTACTTGAACACAAGATATGAAATACCAAGTGTTGTCCAAACCAGAGATCTTACTCATGCCCAGCTCAATTCAGGTAGAATTTTAGAAAATCTTATTTTGAAAAACAAAGGAAAAAAGCTGCACTTTGTTATAGGGCATCCTTTTATTTTAAAGGTGGGAGTTCATGCAGTAATTAGAGACACATATTACTTGAGTTTCCAATTAAATAATTTAAGGAACTTTGCCTCCCCCAAGTTTGCAAAAAATAACATAGAAAGACAAAAGTGGTATTAATAAAAAATAAACTTTAGATTTTAAGTATCACATTTCTTCCTTTTTCTTATTCATGCCTGTGCTTTCATCCATAACTAAGAGCCATGTATTGAATTTCAAAGCATTATTTCTCTGCACTGCAATAAGGTCACACTCAGGCTGCCAGCTACAAAAATCAGTCACACAGAAACAAACTGATGGTGTTTGCTGTATCACCTGGAAAAGTCCTCTAGCCTTACAGATCTTTAAACAATGTATGAAACTTATGCTGTTAGAATCAGAGTTAAACCATTATTCTAAGCTGCAGTTGCTCATTTACAGTGATGAACAAGATTGAATTTATTGGGTTATTTATATATTTATTTATTAGTTAGAAATACACACCACATATTCTGATTAAATGCCAGCCAAACTAAATGAGTCTATGCAGATAAGCAGAATATATACATACAGAATGGTATATTTTGGTCTAAGCATGATTTCTGCTTTCAAGAAATGCAATCGAATGATTTAATATGCTGTTAGATACAAAATGTATTATCAACTAGGAATTTTCATTAAAAAAAAAAATGGAAGATTCCTGATTCTTCTGCTTGGAAAGGTAGAGGTAACAGAGTTCTGCCTCAGGAAATGGTACAAAGCTCTGGAGTGGCAGAGGACAGGAATTTCAGCAGAGATGAAAGCAAGAGAATTCAAGAGTAATTAGAGCTTGTATTTACTGCAAGCACTTTTCATCCAGATACCTGACATCTTTGTCAGAAGGTCAAGACATGCATTCAGTGTTGGGCACATGCCAGGAAGACCCTTGTCTCCTTTCTGCTGCTTGAAAGATGCCAGCTCTCACTGCTGCACAGCAGTGATCAGCTGTTACTCTGGAGGCAAGTATATGATAGTGTCTACTAAACAGAATTAAAATACATACCTTTCTAAAAGTGGATGGCTGAAGCCTTCCCTTGTCTCTTGAACAGCATCGAGGGGCAGCTTCACACATGCTCATTTTCTCTTCACACTTGGCTATCTTCTTTTTCAGTTTCTCTCTTCTTTCCTGGTCAGCAACTTAGGGAAGAGATAAGGTTGATCAGATCCAAACTGAAATATTCTTTGTTTCCCCAAGTGTTTTGAAAATATTGTAGTGGTTTCCAATTGCTCAGTAAAGTCAGACTATTGAGATACATTCCACTTCCGACACATAGCAGTTATAAAATTTATGTCTACTCTTAAAAGAAAAATTATTAATAAAGCATGCTGGTAGCTGAAGCTGTGCCTTTACTTTCCTGAAATTTTCTTACCTTACAACAAACATCAGCATACAGGACTTCCAAGATCAGTATTGCTAACAGAGCATTTTGCTCAAAAAGTTACAAGCTTTCTATCATTTTTTTACTGCTAGAACTCCTTTAACTGAACTCTCATACAGTATTTCAGAAAAAAACCTGTGTTTATTGTTAGCAAATCTGATGTGTAAAAAAATCCATGCTTACAATATGGAGTTTCCTAAACACAGAAATCCAGGGCAGAACAAGCAAGTTTTTGTCAAGAACATAAAAAAATTAAGGCCAGCTCTGAGAGGGCTACTGTCAGATCAGGAGCAGGGAATTTTTATCAGTCCACACTGGTCTGCAGTCCAAGACTTCATCAGCAATGTGAAAAGTTAAGAAGCCTAAAAATGGGTAAATTTTCTGTGTACAAGTTTGCCATCAGTCACCTAAATCTTACATAATACAGTCCAAAGTTTCTGCATATTGTGAGCAGCCACGTTTCACAGATGAAACACAAAATCATTTAGGTTGGAAAAAACCTCCAAGAGTGAGTTCAACCTTTGACCAACCACCACCTCACCAACTAAATCACAGCACCAAGTGCCACATTGAGTTGTTTCTTAAACACTTCCAACTACCTTCCTGGGCAGGTCGTTCCTATGCTTGACAACACTTTCCATAAAGAAATTCTTCTTGATGTCCAACCCACCTCTCCCCTGGCACGGCTTAAGACTGTGTCCTCTTGTCCTGCTGCCGGTTGCCTGGCAGAAGAGGCTGACCATCACCTGGCTACAGCCTCCTTCCAGGCAGTTGTGGAGAGTGATAAGGTTTCCCCTGAGTCTCCTTTTTTCCAGGCTAAACAACCTCAGCTCCCTCAGACACCCCTCACCAGCCTTGTTGCCCTTGGTCTGGATACACTCCAGCCCCTTGATGTCTTCCTTGAAGTGAGGGGCCCAGAACTAGACATAGTATTTGGAAGTTCACAAAGTTGAAAAATCAAAATGAGGCTGATGAAAAAATGAATCTTTTAATTTCCAAATAGGGAAAAAATAAGCAAACACACTTCTGAAGTCTGCATACCAAGTGAAAATTTTGGCATTCACTTAACATATATCCAAGTGTATGAATCATTTGTTTGATAAGAGACACACAAAGGCCTTTGAGGATTTCTTCTCTGGTTTCATAATATATTTATATCATACTCTGGGAGACCCCAATATGCACATGCAGTACTACATTTAATGCATGGAAATGTAAAAAACTTCAGGGATTGGTGTGGTACATTCTTCTACACAGCTGAGACCTGTAGCAATCTGAGGACATTTAATCAACCTTTAAAATGCATTCATCTGTGTACATGTACCCTACATATATGTTAATCTCCAGGAAATACTTAAGTAAGTGTATTCATTACATTAAACATTTTAGTTCCATTTCAAGATAGAATTTAATCTTTCAGATGCAAAACCTTTGCTCTCATTGCTCAGGAAAATACCTCTTTCTCTTTCTTTTAATTCTTACAACTGATACGTAAAATACAGAGTAATTTCTTTTGTGGCTGCTGATTTATCCATCTTATACTATTAGAGTACTTCCAATATGAGACTGCTTAAATTACTTAAACTGGAAAATATTAGCTGAAGTTAACAAATGCTACATTATACAACTCTGAATTAAAAATATACATTGTAACAGAATGACAAAATATTCTGTGCCATTAAATAATTAAAACTGAATATTTTTCTTTTTATCCTGACTTATTGTGTCTGTTCTAAATTACTATTATTTCTAATTGTGTTTGTCTTAAAAGCTACAGAGAAGCACTCAAAAATTAGCTACAAGTTGGACATTTTTTACCTTTGAGATAAATAATTACTTATTCTGGGCCAATACAATGTGTCTGTGGGTGCACATGCATGAAGGCTATAAAAATTCACATCTTGCCTTCTGCTCAGGTAAAATAGTGATGGCTGTCTAAACAATTATCTAGAGAAACAATGGGCAAATGAGAGCCCTACAAAGCAAAAATGAAAATCATACAGAAGTATGGGTAAGGGCAAGTAGGTGTCTGAAACAGCAAATTCCTTACACTCAGGTGCTTAGGTGAAAAGTGGGTTTACCTAAGACAAGACAAGCTTTAACATTTCACTGCATGTTCCACCTACACACCACAGCTTAACAGGAGCATCTGGGCAAAGTGCAAAGCAGCGTGACTATTACTGCAAAACAGAATTCCCAGGTTGTCCTTATTCCGCTCTTTACAAGAGAAATTCTGACATTTGACATACATGAATGCCTTTGCTTTGGCATTCAAAGCTGCTACAAAACCCTCCTCCAGGACTGTGTGCTGTGAGTTTTCACCCAAAGCATGGCTTATGCCCAAGAATAAAGAATGAAAGAACACTAAGTGTTTCAGCTAAGGCTGTCTCGGGATATCAGAACTACCCAGTGGGACTACCATCACCTGCACGGGAAATGTGGAGTCTTTGCCTCGCACCTGTCATACAGTGAGCTTAGCTCAGCTAATGCATTAGCCAGTGCGCTCTAGAAGCCATAAAGTCACTTGTGCACTGAAAGGTAGCACAGACACGCAAAACAGAATGTCAGAAAACTCCACTAATGTACAGATCTTATTGCCAGATTAGGAATTTTCAGGTTGTATCTGTGGTAAAAGCTAGGAATTTTGCAACCAGCATAATGAGAGATAGAGAAATACCTCTTAAAAAGAGTTAATGTAGATGTAAACAGACAGCTGGAGGTAAGTTAGGGTAGCTCAGAGGCAGTCAGCAAGTAACACAAATGCAGAAACAAGCACGCTGCCCTACCTCCCTCTAGTTCACGTCCTTTACTCACGCAAGGACTGGAGAATCCAGGCTTATGTTTTGACTTCAGCCAGATAGAGAACTTGCCTGGAAAGTTGAGGCACTAATCATAATATTACAGCTGAGAAGAGCTGAAGATACTTAAGGCTGTCATACATAACCACTTGTGTTGCAGTGCAAATATATTAAACACAGAAAAAAAAAAGAGACCAGCATTCAAGAGACATCCAATTTCAAAAGGGAGATTTAGCTTTTAATTAAAAACCTTGTTCACTACTTAAGGTATTCTCTGCTTCAAATCCCTTACAGATAAAAGCTTTTGCTTTCAGTGAGGTTCATGAACTAAATCTGAAAGAAGGGCTCTTAGCATACTGTCATAGACTAGTGGGAAGTAAACATAAACTGCATTTGCTAACCGATACTTAAAACAGTGTTTTTAATTCTTAAAACTGCAACTAGCTTTTATTTGGCTCCAGGAACATGTCACATATGTAGAGTTAAATATGGGAAAAGTACATAATAATAAATATCTTGTGACAAATAAATGAAAAAAAAAGAAAACGACTGGGTTACTTTTCATCTTCTTAAAAGGGGAAAAATGTTTAGGAATAAAATAATACAGTCCGTAAATCCAAATAATGAGTCCCTTTAAAAGTCTTATTAGAGCTTTAGAGATTAATTGTATCTCATTAACGACTGGGCCCAAAACCCTACAGATTCACAGTATAGTAAGAGAAAACATACTAGAATATAAACAGTTCAGTGATTCTGTAGATCAGATCAATTCAGTCTGTGAACCTAGATTCTGTAACTTATTGCATCCACTCCGTGAATCCATTTTCTTAATTTTGTTGTCAGTGAAAGGAAGCACAAGAGAGACTATGAATTTCAGATGTTAAACTGTAGCACTTCTCATAAAGAGATACTTAGAAAAGACTGATCAATCTGTCACTTTTGCCGAGGCAAATACTATTTGCAAAGTACACCACACTTCAAAGCAGGGATCACATCACTTCATTTCCTTTTAGAATACTCCCTCTATAAGCTTTATTATTTTTTCTGTAAGTCTGGACTGCAGCAGCATTTCAAGACATGCTTAGTGCTATAAAACAAATGTCACAAATCTGGAGGAAACAAACTAATCATATGTATCACCAGTCAGCTTAAAAGCTCTTCACTTAGGACAGTATGATCTGGAACACCAGTGGTTGTCCTTTGCTCTGAATTTCCAATTGCTAAATTTATCATGTCACATCACAAAACAGCTGGCAAAAACTTCAAACTTAAACTTCAAGTTATTTCAATTTTGATGTAAATAATTGATGGGAGACAATGAAATATAAATTTAGATTTAAACTGAGTTCAGCTTGTAGAACAATGTATCTTAAAGGAATTATCCAACACTCAGAATTTCTCTACTGTGTTTTTATATATGCTATTTTTGCAATAATACACTTAGAGTTATTATTTCCCTTTTGAATTATTTTAAAATAAATCATACAAACATCATCTCGGCTGAGCTTGAAGAGCCTAGGGACCATAATTATACTGCCAGTGTATCAGCTGGCAATACTATTTCTGCAAGCAAACCCTTCCAACTCTAATAACTTATCAGTTAAGTTATTAAGTTAACTGATATAACTATCAGTTTCCTAGCTCTACACAAATTTCCAGTATACCATGACTTAACCATTTGGGGTGAGATCTCATCAAATGGAAACTGAATTTTGCCATTAGCTGTGAAGTTCAGGTTTCTTTTAATTATTCTAATAATTCTAAGAATAAATTCTTATTCTTAAGTCTAAATCTAAATTCCTCAACACAGAAATTTTAATTTTAGTAACTCTAAAAAATGATTTTGCAGTCCTCCTTCACATCCAGTGTCAGCAGCACTATTTCATCAAATAAGGCAGGAATCACCATAAAAAGGGTGACAAAGTATTTATTAAGGGGTTGATAGCAAAGCCTGGCTTGTATCAAATACAAAGGAACAGCTATATGGGGGAATGTACTTCAGAAATCTGATACTACTTGGCAAAGCTACTGGCAAAATCTGGTCATTGCTAAGACTTGGAATTAAAGCCTAACAGTGAGACATGAATCCTTCAAAGGCGTTTCAGAAGAGGCTGGAAGCACTGGTTTATCCCAACTCCATCTCCCTCTGATGCTCGTATGGGGTCCTCATCCAGCAGACGTCTCCTCCATACTTCTGCCAGTCACATGCAGAACACAGCAGCCTGCCAACAGCGACTGCACAGAACCTGGGGAATGCTGCACCAGCCCCGAAGGAAACATCTGAGCCTCCCCAGGTAAACTTCCATTTGTGCACCCCAGAGAAACGTCCTTTGGCCCTCTAGGTGGCCCTTGACTGTGATTTTTTTTGTTCAAGGTACCACTGGGGTAGCCCCCAAGGACAATTTAGACACACTGTACCGAGATAATGCTGAAAATAAGCAGAATGCATAATTTTATTCTTCTTCTCTGGTATGCTACAGCTATTTTATAATCCTGAGTAATGGTGGACAATTGTATAAAAACAACAGTCCTCCCCAGCAGCAGACAGATGGTAAAGCTGGGTAAATTAGATTGAAAATCAGGGACACATTTTCAGTAATAATGATAACTACTGAAACATCCACAAAAGGAAATTATGTTTTCTCTATTTCTTGACCTTTACAAGTCAAGACTGTAGGCTTTTCTTGTTTATGCGCTTAATTTACCACATTCAATATGGGTGTTAAGTTCCATATTAGCACAACTGGATGGAACTTTTGATCTGTTTAACTCATGATGTCAGACTAGATGATCATAACTATGGAAAGTGTATTTTTGATGTGCATATCTAAAAATAATTCCCTCTCATAAAGAAAACCCAACACCTTTTATTATAAAAGAAACTTTACAGTAAATAACTTCTGGGAAAAAAAAAGAAGTAAAATCACTACAGTTAAAAGTACAGATTCATGAGATTTTTTACCTGTAAGTTCTCCTGCTCACCAAATTTCAGACTTTTAAAATATATTAGAACATCTTTCCAAAGACATAACAGAGGCATAAGAATTACCTGAGTGTTTTAATTTAAAGAGCTTATACCAGTTGCTTAGAAGATTCATTTTCAGAAATACATACTTAAGGACAAGATTTAACAGAAAAAAAAGGTAGGGTGATTTTGTGAAAGCTTCCTGTAATATGGCAGCAACAACAAAACACGTAAGAAGGCTTTTCATAGAGAGCTCTGCTTTTTCATAATGTAACGTGTAGAGAGATATATGTGTTCACAGAAAAAGTTAAGATTTAAATACAGAATTACATAACAATATGTATTTCTTGATATTTTTGCTTGAACTTAACCCCTTTAAAGGCTAGAAAACCAACATTACTATCAATCTGAACTGTTGCCTCTTCCCATCTCTCACTGCCCTCCCTCCAAGAATTCAAGTTCCACCAGGCTAAAATAGATCTATGGTGGGTAACTTCTCAGATTATTTGCTTTCCTTCTTCTTCTCCCCCTGCCCCAGTATCAAAGAGACCTGCATTCCTAAGCACACTAATCACTGAGTTCAAGCTGTACTATGAATATGCCTTGTGGAAAAACCTCTGAACATATGGGTTGAAAAGTTAGTACTGTTAGAAACCAGGCATGTATAGCAGCAGCTGTCTTACTTGGCATAGCCTTTGTCAAGTTTTCTGGCACAAGTTTCACAACCACAGACTTCTAATGGCCACTGGTATCAATCAACATACTTGGACTAATTCTGAATATAGAAGTTTCACATTTCAAGAAGTTTCACATTTTAACACTATTTTAAGTCAGTAAGCCTGATCTAATACACAGGAGCATGCTCACTGCTAGCCCAGCGGCATGGCACCTTGCCTGCTTTGCTGCCAAGATACCAGGAAAAGAACAGTGGAAACTAAATCCACTTTAGGGACAGAACATATTCAATTGGCCAGGGAGAACGCAGACTATAGTATCATGTTTAATTCTTAAACACTAATGACTGATTCATGGCAACAACCCCAAAGGGAAATGCTCACCTGCTATTCTAGCAGTACAGGAAGCACATTTTTAGATGTTTTTTAACACTATCTGCAGGAATTCTGTTTTATAACTTTATGCTAGTAATAAATCTTACAGTTCAAAACTAAGTTTAACCCCCTGCCCAGATCTTGAAATAGTGGGGAAACAAACTTTATTTGGAATGCAATAACGAGTACGACAAAGAGCACAAAGAGAAAAAAGCAAAAATATGCTTCAGTTGAAGTAATGACAGGCAGAGAAATACTGTGAGGATAAAGGTGCAAACCCCTTATCCTCAGTGACACTACAGAGATACTGCCAATATTCAACTGCATTGAAGTTAAAATTGTGCCTGGATAAATCATGTGTCCCATCTTGAGCAAGAAAGGAAATTGTTTTGGAAGTATTCTAAAATCCCTTTTCCATTACCTTTCTTCCTCAGCACGTTTTCAACGGTCTTACTGTCTGAGCTATTGGCTGTCATCTCCACATGATCTGTTTCACAAAATGACAGAGGAGGAAAAATGATTCTCCAGTGGTTTACCAGAGACTCCACAAATGGTACCTTGCACTGAGCTTAACATCTGAACATGTCACACTTATTTGCATGGTTATTTCAGAACAGATATCTGTATTTCTTGATGAACAATGCATAGAACTGCAGGAAAAAAAATGCAACCACTCTAATTTTAGGTACGAAATAAAATCGAAATAATTTTTAATTTCATTCCAAAAACTGAGAAGTTATAAGGATAGTGCAGAAATTGATCAAGATATGCCCGAGTAGTCTTAACTTTGAATATCTTGAAGTCAGTGAGACCAATAACGATAAATTTGAAAGTAGGCGTTTTCCATGGAATTAGCTCTTTGAAAAATGCAAAACTTTCAACCTAAATGGCAGAGTTTCTTATCTGTTTGTAAAGCAATCTCAGTCAGATGGAACAGCAGGTCAGAAAAAAACAAACCCAGTTACATGCACACATTGACCAGTGAGAGAAATCCTCCAAGGTTTTTATTAAGAAAAGTCCAGGATTTTTATCTCTTCGTTTGTACCAGACACTTAAGATTATCCTATCTCTTGCAGCTGAGACACTTTTGCCATTGACAAATTATCATGCTAAACACAACTAATCAGTGACAGCCCAGATCCATCTCTCCAGCATTCCATTTGATGCTGTTCGAATGCATCTACAGGTAGCTATAGAAGGATGTGAAAGCTGAATAAACAAGCAGACATGAATGCCCAATTAAGGTTTTTTTTTATATGCTATTGGTACTCTTTGCTAAGATAGTTTTATACAAACATTTGCAGAATCAACATATTAAAAATACTTACGTTTGATGCAGGTCAACCTACTTTTGGGCACTGAACAATCTACAGCTGCTGAAAGTAAGAAAAACACCAAATGTGAGTGATTTACTGACAGTAGTAGTATATGCGATAGCTAGAAAAACGTAATAAACCAACACAGAACAAAGACTATTTTAAAACATGCTAGTTACTGTGTACTTAAAGTATTAGGTTGGTACTAATATGGTCACAGGATTTGAGAGATAAAGCTGTCTGGGTAAAACACATATTTAAAGGAAGAATCATCACTTAAATGAAGACTCCTTTCAAAAGATTTCTGGACATTTTGTTCTGATGGTATTTACCTGCATACCTGAGAATAGTGAGTACGTTACATGAGAGATAACATTTTGAGTATTGTATTTGTGAGTATGGACTCTGTCAGTAACATAACTTTCTCATTTGCAAATACACAGGGCGATTTTCACAGTCCTTACAACTCGCGATTACTATTCATTGCAAGATGAACGAAAGATTATGAAGTTTTTGAAATTAAAAAATAATAAAAAAAAGACATAGTGATCTGAGTTTAACTAGAAATGTTCATTCCTAAAATAATTTCTGTATGTTTGCTGTTATGACTATCACTATGACTTTCAGTTTAGCATATTATTTCATAATTCATTATTTCATCAAAAGCAGAATGAAGCCAATACAGCAAAAAGTGTTCTAAAATTAAGGTAGGATCTTTGGTAACACTTAAGGAAAATGTTTTCATACAAAACCTCCCATCTCAATAATACAAAAGTATTAAGTAGCAACCACATCTCCTTGCTGACACGTGCTTGAGTAAGAAGCAGGAAGAACAGTAAACTTCCTATAATCCAGATCAGTCCTTCTTGGTATAAGCCTATTCTGAGAGATTGAGCTAAACAAGGGGGAGACAGTTCATTCATACATGCACATTTTTACCTTTGGCTGAAAGAATTCTGTTATAATGAAACACCATGTGATCTCTGATCAGGTATTGGCTAGTTAGATTTCGACAGGAGTCAATGCAGAAAGCTGTAAGATTAAAATATGTTTGAACATTTGAAAGGCAAGTAAAAAAATACTAAAATTTTAAACAGTTATTAACTGCAATTCAAAATCACAAACTTTAAAATGCTGTTTAACTTCTTTGCTCAAAGGCAGTATTTTTTTTACCAGTTACTATCACATGAAATCATCCTGTCTCCTTTTCCTTTCCCCAATGAGCCATTAATTCAATAAACAGCTGCAAAAGTGGCTGAAATTGTACTATGAAAATGTTAATGTGGAAACTTCCTGTTTCTTCACTCTATGTTCTTTTGAAAAAAAAAAGTATCTGAGGTGTCAGTATGGCACAGAAACATACACTAGCCCGTGCAAACTACTGACTCTAAAGAATCTCAGGGGTTCTTTAATGTGGCAAACATTTATATATATATATGTATAATTACAGCTAATAAAGATGGGACATCTTTATTTATTTGTTCATCTTGCTACCAATTTGTAGCCAGCAGTATAGTGAAGGCAAAACTTACTCCTTGAAAGTATTTTCAGTAATGCATACTAAATAAAAGTACTATTAAACTTCTCCAAATAAGCTTGATGCAACAGTTTTACTAAAAAAAAATTAAGCATAAAATCAATGAAGTCACATAAAAGGAACCAGGTTGACCTTCTTATAAAAGTACACATTACTTACCGTTACTCTTAGTACTTAAGTGTCCTTTACATGGACCACATTTGGGAACAACAGCTGAGTATCCATGCACTTCAACAAAACATCAAACAAAAACCAAAAGTTAGAGAAAAATCCCCACACGTATTTTTACAGACAAGATAGTCTTTTACCAAAGAATGCATGAATGGTTCTAGTGGATGTTTTTCAAAATCTTATTCAATTTTATAATCACTGAACTACAAGTGTAGTTAAATAACTTAATCTGAACACCAAGATACAATGCTAGTGGTCTCAGTGGGTCAGGGAGCTGAACAGCAGAACAGACCATCAGAACACTTCAGTCTGAACTTTACACCTGTCATTGAACTGTACAGAGATATGACCACTATTCTGTTTCTATGCTAACCTCCAATTTGTTTCAAAGTCCCTGTTCACAGCACTTTGATAGACTGGGAACTCCACAGGCAAGTGGAGATGTCGACAAAACTCAAACAACTAAACCAGTTGTTCTGAAAAATTAAAAAATGTGGATTAAAAGAACTGCATCTCCTCTTTGAAAACCATTGGCTGTCATGCAACATAAGATTTAAAAATTGGCACAGGAACTAATTAAGAACCTGCAACACTTTCAGAACAAATCTGAACAGGAGATATGCTAGGACTACAAACACTAGTGTATACAGAGCATTGCTTTAAGGCATCCAAAGTATATAAAATGTAAACCAAAACAAACAAGATTTTGTAAACAGATTTAAGATTTTTTTTTTAATTTTTAAAATCTTTTATTCTTTTGGTAAATAAACCAAACCACACTTAACATTAATTCTAAAACTGTACAGACAAGTTCTACAAATTTATTACTATTAACTATCAAGGTCCACATGGTCTTCCCATTCCCATTCCCATTGTACTTCTCAGCTGCCAGTTCAAGAGTCTGCAACCACCATGCAGGTGAAGAGGGTAACTCGACTGCTCCCGCTGATCTCCAGCTTTCCCCCTTCTGTCACATAAAGAAGCACGCTGGACCTCCCCAGCACGAGAGGGAACCTCTTCCCACTGACCTTGGCTGGGGTGATCCAGGCAGACACCATTACAAACTGACCGGGGGGTGCAGGAAGCCATGATGACAGCCATGCCACACACGGTAAACGCTCTTAATCCTACCTCTCACAGTTTACCTCCTGCACGGCCAGCACCTGGCTGTCCAGGGCTCCTTTTCCATTTCCCACTGTTATATAATGACTGTTAAAATACTATTGCAATTACATATATAGCTACTATAGCACAGAGCTTTGTTTTTAAGTTCAACAGTATGTTGCACAAGATGGTTAACATGGGGTCTGCAACATTAATTAGTAGAGATTGCAGCAAAACAAATCTATTCATTTAACAATGTTTTACCACTATTTCTCCTAAGGCCTTATAAAAAAGCCATACTGTGTACTAAATTTTGAATGACTAGGACTAGTATAGGAGGCTATAAAAATTATCTTAAGAAAAAAAAGAAAATTAAAATAATTTTTCCCTGTTGTGAAATGACACTAAATATGGATCAATAGATTGAACCTCCTTTCTTACAAAGCACAAAAAATACCAGTGCAATCTTCAGTAGCTTTCATTCTTTGAAAATACAGTACAGGCTTCTGTGGGTCTACAGTATTAGCTGTGGTGTTTGCAATAACAGCACTCCCACCCCTTTGCTGTGAACTTTCCAGATCAGCAACTGAAAAGGGACAAAGAAAAAAAGAAGATAAAAATGCTACTGGAGTTTTTTTTCAACACTATCCTGCAATTGTTTTAATTTTATACTATTATCATTAAAGCCAAAGGACAACATTCATCTGTATCAATTTCAAATGGCTCATTCTCTTTATGGTACAATTCTTACTTATCTCTGTTCATGATTTAAACACACATAGGGACAAACGATAAATTATTTTTCAAATATTAAAATTCCAAACATACAGCAGGAATTAATTAGATTCAGAATGTTTCCACAATGACTGCAAACTTTGCCAATAAAGCCTTTCTTTCCTGTTAAAATATTGTATTTCTCTACCATACACTATTACATACAAGTGGTATTCACTAGCTGGACCCACTCTAAAACTCATGACTTCTGGAACTTACACCATGCAGGCATTGAAAGAATGCAAGTCTTTGGGAGGACTTGAATGTTAGATTATAAATTTCAGTTGATAGAATTTTCTCTAATGATAAAAACCTGCATGCATATATACCTGCAATCTGGGTTATCGCAGACAACCAAGAATCAGAAGTTTTTCATTCACAATTGCTCAAATAACCTAAATATTCCACTGTTTTCTGTGCTTCAGAGCTAGGCTATAATTCCAGAGAGAAGCACCTGTAGTATTGTGGTAAATGCTTACTGTACCACCTCATGTGACAGTAAGCTAGTCCTAGACAGTCCCCTAGAAGGGCAAGCATGATCACTTTAAAAAAAAACAGACACTCTTCTCTCTACAACTGATTCTCTTCAAGTAAGCTAAATGATTTTGTCCCGCGTTATACACCATCAGGGATGCTCAGAAACCTGTTGCCTTTACTTTCTTCAGCTGGAGACCCAACTATTCAGCATTGCAGTTAGACCAGACTTTACAGTGTTCACTAGCTTTGCACCACCAGCAGATGGCACACTGGAAATTCTACCAGAAAAATTACTGTCTGCTGGTTTTGTCCTTTACAATTAATTTGTATCCGGCTTGTGGGGAAGGAGAAGGGAGGAAAAAAACAAGTCGGCATCACTATTTCATAGGCAAGAAAAGCTGTCAAAAAGTGTCAGTCGGGAGAAATAAAAAATATTTCTGTGTCCTCTAATTTGACTATGGACATATAGACGGCACAGAACTATTGTTATAATGAAGAAGCGTGTTGCTGATGTCAGAGAAGAAACTGGAGAATTTGATATGTGCAGGCTCTTTCTACCTTACTGAAGGCAGAAAGTGCTAATGGTCAGAAGTTTCACAACTATAATTTCAGGCTGTCTTTTGACTTGAATGGGTATTTATTTGGATTCAGGCTGTGTTTTCACAACAGCAGAAACAAACTGAAGGCTTAGATATGTGAAGAGAATTCTGAAGGAAAAGGTGGGATTTTCAATAATTTACAGTTAGTAAAATATAAACCAAGCAATGGGAGGACAACTAGGAAAATAGCTTTGATATATGACACACGTACCTACCTGATCTAAATGTAAATTTCCTTATAGATATAAGTGGACTGTCCACACTGAATATAAAATCAGGATTTTCACAGAGTGCTCTGCTCAAGTACAGAGAGCAAACAAATTAAATACTTACAAAAATTAATTGATCTTTTAGTTCCTTCTACGACACTAAGCAACAATGAAGACAAAAACAAAAAAGCTTTCTCTAAATTTTTTTCCAGCTGGCATCTAACATAAATAATAACTACATTAATCCAAAGAGAATTGAAAGACATTTTGTTTAAATTATATTTTTATTTTTATTTAAAATGCCTCCAATCTTAATTTCTGATTTTACAATATTAAAAATTATAGAAATTGGCGGTTTACTTTGTTTCCTGGTTGTTAATGGATATGCAGAATTTATGGAAATTATTTTTCTACAAAGGCATTTCAGATTTGGAACGTGAATATGTGCTGGAAAGAAGCCCAGTCTTTCATTATCATGTTCTCCAAGAAAAGATTTTAAACACAAGTATTAGACTTACTATTTTTATAACAAGCATGTATTTCAGCCATAGCAAATAAAAATTACATAAACCAATGTATCACACTACCCCCCTTACCCATCAAGACTTGCTACTTAAAAGATAATCCATAAAAATAGAGACCTTATCCCACCTTAGGTGGGATATTGGATACAGGCATCTAAACCTAGCACTACAAGACATGAAACCTTAACTGTGGACACTGTAAAAGAGACCTGTGAACACTGTAATTTCCAAAGGGCAGCTCCCAGATCTTAGCCTGGGTTCAAACAACCCTCAGCCCCAGGTGGATTTAGACCTCAGGTCTCCCCAGCTGCTCCAGAAGAATGTGCTTATGACTGTCAATATTGACCCTTCTGTGAAGTGGTTTGGTTTTTTGGTGGCTCCAGGACTCTTGCATTCCTAGCTCTACAGTGGCCTCCTCTCAGCTGGCAATGCAGAAAGCACCTCTGTCTAACAGCCTAGAATTGCATCATTTGCATGAGATTTGGGCATTTGATCCCTCTGCCCTGATAAGGACTCAAGCTGATAAATGCTTTGCAAAACACTCTAGCCACTACAGTGATTTATAAAGGTTTGGTGTTCTTGTTTCTTTCACTGCCAACTCTTTTTCTTCCTTTTTTTTCTTCCCTAATATCTCAATGCTCTAAACCAGAAATAGTTAAAGAGACACCTTTGTACAAGTGGGTAATTCAGGCAACAACATGCAGGTTTGTGCTGTGAATTTCATATAAGTCAAGGATGTCTATCACTACCACCCTTCTTTCAGTGGGTTTCCAGCTATGAATTAACTCTTCTAACTCTATACAACCAACAGTACACTACAGCACTAATACTAGACACATTATGCTATACACATGCTGAGGGAAGAACAAAATTGGTTTAAATAATCTCTGTGAAATCCCAAATGATTTGGAGCAGGGATGGAAATGCCTTTAAGCATCTTATCTAGTATGTCTGACAAGGTCATACTTAAAGGAATTAAATTACAACCTGAAATACATGTTCCTCCTTTTGGTTCTAGGAGAATTTTCAAACCAGAGTATTCATTAATTCTTTATGCTACAGAAATTGTTGTATAGATGAATACAACACAGAAATACACAGAGTAAAGACTGATACCTCAGAGTACATTAAAAGATTAACCTAGTTATGAAAATCCACATTGGATTTAAACTTTATTTAAATCAGAAACTAATTTTTTCTATTTTTAACTATTTTCCCTCCATATTAGCATGATATACTTGAACCACCCCCCATATTCTCTTAGCAGTACTACTAATGAGGCCAGCTCTCCTATTCATGTAGCTTACATCTCTGTACCATCGCCCCTGAACTCCTTTCAATGTCCCCAGTTTGCTGCCTCTTCCTTACCTGTGGTCATTCCTCCCCTCAAACAGCCCCTACT
Source organism: Donacobius atricapilla (assembly GCA_013397315.1). Lineage (NCBI taxonomy): Eukaryota > Metazoa > Chordata > Aves > Passeriformes > Mimidae > Donacobius > Donacobius atricapilla. The sequence continues at coordinate 221,089 of WBMY01003409.1, forward strand.
TGCTCAGCTCTGGCTGAGGAGGTGCTACAGGAACTACAGTTGCTTATCTAGTTTAAGCTTCTCTGGCTGCTTATCCTTGGCTGCCTAGTTCTTACCCTCTACTTACATGTCTGGGAATGAACACAGAACAGAATGAGTTTCTCTAAAAAATGTGTATTAATTTGCTGGGTTTTCTCCTACCCAGCCACTGGGTAATATTAATGCTCCTACTTCTTACTCACAGATGGGTGAAGTTGGCAAATAGATGTAGAACTGGACAGATGAAAAGACCAGCAGAGACCCACTCACAGACTCCTTTAGGTGAAGAACACATTGTAAACATGGCAAGTCTGCTAATTTTCTGCAGCACCTAAGCCATCATGAGAGAACTTCAAATGGGGCTTTAGATTTAGCCACTTACTGACTGCAGATAGTACTCCATTTTATTTGAAAGTTACAGTGAGGCAAAACAAGCATGTCATAATCACACCTGTATTTCTTTCCTGTTCATGCAAGTGAAACAGAAGCCTCTTAGACCCCTTTCTGGTTTCACTGATAACAGAAGTCTTATCAATCCCGTGAGTATAAAGTCTCACATGTGAAGCCATCTTTAAAAGAATCACATTTAAGATTTGTTAGTAAGCAGCAGAATTCACTACCAGAAAGAATAGTCATATTATCTAAATTTCCTGAAGCAAAACTCAATGAATAGAGACACCCAGGAAATGACACTAATTTGAAATAAAGTCCCAAATGTTCCATATGAATTTTGCATGGGATCATTTGTGTCAGAGGCAAAATATGATGAAAATGATACACCCCCTGACATGCACTATACATAACCTAAGCCTAATTAGATGGGTGCTATTTATACACTTACTATGCTGGATTACACAAAAGCTCTTCTTTACACATACTCTCAATCCCTAAGAGCTGGGTCTCTCAGACCTTTAGAATTAATAATCTTACAGTATTCTGTGTAAATTAAAACCACGCAAGCAAAATTGTATTTCAGTTTCAAGAGCCAAACCTTCCTCTGAAAAATTTAAGGAACCTAATGAAATAGTACAGTAACCTTGAGTCGCATCTTATTAAATAACTCTCAAAAAATATTTGTTAAAATTTTTCTAGCTAGAGGTTTCAGCAAGGGAAGTTTTGGATGCAAAATGCTCTATCCATACTCCAAAAGCAGAAACAAACAGCTGTGTGTGTCAGTAGCACATTTTGTGATATAAACTGCAGGGAAAAGCAATTGAATTTATGTCAGATTGCTACAACTACCTGAAAGGAGGCTGTGATGAGCTGGGTATCAGACCCTTCTTCCAGGTAACAAGTGACAGGATGAGAAGAAACAGCCTCAAGTTTTGCCAGGGGAGGTTTAGATTACATGTTTGGATTTTGTTTTTTTTTTCATGGAAAGAGTTGCAAAGCAGTGGAACTGACTGCCTGAGGAAACTGTGGAGTCACCATCTCTGGAAGTGTTCAAAAAATGTGTGGGTATGGCACTAGAGGGTATGCTTTAATGGTGAACATGGTGGTGGGGCTAGGCTGATGGCTGCACTTGATGAACTTATAGGTATTTCCCAACCTTAACAATTCTGTGATCACTGGTTTGGGCCGCACCTCTAGAATTAGCAGTAGCACCAGCAGTTTCTGATTTTCTAGGAGGGTGTGTGAGGGGTGGTATTCCAGAAGAGACTGTATGCTGCTACCGTGATATGTGAATGACATATCAGTATTCATATCACAGTTTAGAAACTTCTGTCCTGAAGGGTTACTAACCTGAGCTGCCTGGATAGCTGTGCCTGCACAAGACACTCATGGTGATCCAGGAGCAGATGCTGCCAGGTGCTGTAACAACTCCCCTGGGAATGGTGCTGTTCATCAAGGGTGCTAAAACATGGCTCATGAGCAGCACTACAACACATGAGTTGTGTACCCTGCACAACAAACCTGTGTGCTGGCTCCTACTGCTACATGAAACTCTACATTACATCACCCCATGAAGTCTGAAGTTGTTTCAATATCTACTATCGAACTGGCCAACAGAGAAAATATATATTTAACATCAAAATGTATAAACACACTATAAAGGGATTCTTCTACATATATGGGAAAAAAAATCTATTTTGCTAGTATAATCTGCACCTACAAGGACGCCACCTCTCTCATCCAAGAGTAAATGTATTTCTACCTGGAAATACATTACCAAAACTCTAATGAACAGCCAGCCTCACCCAGAATGGAGAGCAGAGAAACCTTGATCTCCTGTGCTTCAGAGAAAGCTGCAGGACATAATCTGCAGCAAAGAAGCTACTAGGGTTAATGGTTTGAACACTGTTCACTTTAACAGGTATTTCAGTTGAAGCATGAAAGAAATCCTTGATAAAATGGGACCAATTAGGCATTTAAGTAAAAAAAAAATAAGTTATTTGCTGAATGGAGTCAGGACTTTAAGCACATTAACGGACTAAAACTCACTTAATAGACTATTTGGCTAATGGTTAAATTAAGGATAAGTTTTAAGAGATTTACTGAATGACGGTTTTAATTTGGTAAGAAGTTAAGAACAGTGATTAACATTTCACAATTTCAGTTAACATTATTATGATTCACATGAAACTTCTAAATGTCCTTCCTTCTTTGAAGACATAACTAGATTATTTTTCATCTTTCCTCCTGGTTGAAGAAAGCTTCAGCTTCTAAAAACTGGTGCTACCAAACTAATAATTTAGTAAGTTCAATAAGCCGTTTGTTCAAATGGCAAATGAAGGAATAATAATGATAATGATAAAAAAAGTAGCTCACAAGTCTCTGTGTTAACACCCTTTCAGCTCTAGTCAGATTAATGCAAGGACTTCCTACAACACAGGAAAAATCATAATAAGATGGTGCTGTCTATCAACATGTGAAGTATTTAAATTTTGTTTTAAAACCCTGGAAGCCTGTGCAACTTGCCTAAATCTAACAGCAGCCTCCATGCAGCAGTAAGGATGAGTTCCCCACTGCTGTAAAATAAAAGTGGAACAAAAGTGTATCACTGATTAACATCAAGTGCATGATGCTGTTAGGTATTGCCGTTCAGGTATGTGTTTCCACTGGCTGTGGGAATTAAACAGCCCAATGCAGAAGAGTGGATTTAAAACAACAAAGCTGGTTTAAAATCACAGTATTCAGATTATTTAAGGTCATACTATACATCTGTGAGTATATTAACTGACTCCTGGAATTACTACAGTAAATAACTTCAAGGTTTATACCTGGAATTGGGGAAAAACACAGCAGATTAATTCTCTGATATTTCTAGCAGGGTAAAAAAAATCTCAGCCTTATCTGAACTTTGACAAGACCTACACGCAAATCCTATATATTCCAACATATTAAAAAAAAAAAAAAATTCTCAGTATTCTCACAAAACAAGGCCTGATACAAAAAGTGTAAAATTTTGGTTCATTCTTTAAAATGATGATACTAAGTCTGAACAAGAAACTTTGCGCAGCATATAACCAGGACATGGAATAGTGTATCCCACCTTTTCCGTATTAACGTTTTAGATACAACTCTTTTGAGAAACCATAAATATGATGTGTTCTCCCCCTTGCATGAACTGCACGCAACCCAGTCGCTGTTCTGCCAAGTTTGCTCAGGCACACAGATTTCCAGCTCAGCTCAGTGTATTAGTCTCTCTGCCTGTGCTAATCCTTGCTCTCTGTAAGGATCCTTCCTGCGTGCCTGAGAACCCCCACAATGGACTGTTCAGTCACACATTTCTGCCTCCTTTGTAACCTCCTATGCAGACACGCAATGTCTTCCCAATTTAACAGACACACAGTAATTCTTCTCTAGTTTTGAACTTTTTGTGCTAAACAGAAGTCATTCAAGCAAAGCCTCCTGCAACCTGAATGAAATTTAGGTCCTGTATCCTATTTACTCCCTTTTTAGGGCCAACAGACAATTGGCATGCTTTCTGATTGTCTATAGAAAGTATTTTGACAAGTACTTCTGACTATTTTGTAAGAATAGTCAGAAAAAAGATGTATTTGTCATAGAACTGCCTTCAAATTACGCAAGAGAGCATAAAAATTGAGTATGCACGCTACTAGTTTTTGCTCTGAATTTTCATGTTGCCATATAGTATTAGAATTTATGTTCAAACTGTACTTTGATATCAGACATCTTCTGAAGTGGCATCTGTCACTGTCTCCAAAGATTGGAACTGACACTGAGATGCAACACAACAGCCTAACATTATCTCAGATTGCTCTGATTTTATGCAGCGATGTATGATCTTGACATTACAGTGCAGCACTGAATAATTCCTACCATTGTTTTACATTATGCATGTAATCCAGTTCATATCTAAAAATATTTTAGGTATTTTCCAAGAGCCACAGTTGACTGATGCAAGCATTTTTTTCATGTTTGTGCCTTTTTTTTATTATGGATGACAAATGCCCCTAGGATTATTCACAGGAACAGGGCACCAGAGCAGCCCACAGACGGTTAAATGTGGGTAAGGAATCACTTCGTAAGACCTTTCAAACTTCTGAGTCTTTCTGCAACTACAGTCGCATTAAAATCCCGCCCAACCAAAACACTTGGATCTACAGCCAAACGCCGTGGGACGTTGTACACACACTCCACTATAATAATCCATGAATAATAGCTCTGGAGAATACGAAAGTGACTAAGAAGTGGGCAGAGAAGCCGGCCCGGCAAACGCGGCCGATCCGGGCAGCCCGAAGCGCTGCCCACAGCACCGCTCGATGCCGGTATAACAGGGAGGCCCCGTGCGATGACGGCCGCGGGACGCGCCACTCCAGGCCCCGGCTCTCGGAGGATGCCGGCCCGTCACGGGCTGTACGCGGCCCCTCTGCGAGCCGCGGCGCTGCGCTCTGGGCCCCGCCGTGCCACCGCCCGCCCGCCCGCTGCCCGCACGGCTCNCCTCGGCGTTGCCGGGGAGGTGCTGCCAGGGAAGCGCTGCCGGGGAGGCGCTGCCAGGGCGGCGTTGCCGGGGAGGCGCTGCCGGGGCGGCGCTGCCAGGGACGCGCTACCGGGGCGGTGCTGTCGGGGCGGTGGAGCCGGGGGTCCGCAGGGCCTCAGGTGCGAAACCCGCTCCTGGCGGCGTGTTGGAGCCCCGGCAGGGTTTTGTCCCTGTCGGTGGAACGCGCCCTCATTACTTAAGCCTTTTTTTCTTGTAACTTGACAGGAAGTTGAAGAGTAATGAATACCCGGGAGAAATTTACGGCGAATTGCTGATACTTCAGAGAACGAGTGACAAAACGAGAACACGAGCGTCCTCAGTGCGTTACGCTGAAGAAATTAATCTCAGTGTCTTTGAAAACGAACAGCACCTTAAAAACGAACCACAAAATTACCTTTTGGGAAGCAGCCTTTAATCCCATCACTGATTAATGTGTGTGTGCTGATGTGCTGGATTTGAACTTTCTGATGAAGCAACAGAATGGTATTTTCAGTTTGTCTGACAGGTTGCTATTTTCCCTAATGTGAAATCTCTGAGGGCTTTTGTATTTTTTTGTGTGAAGCTTTTTCTCACTAACTGGTCAGGGGTACTGCAGTCCCCTCCGTAGCCTGACATGTCACAAAAGGGTATATGTCCCAGATGGAGGGACATTCCCATTCACTCCTTAGAAATGAGTATCAATTACAGGCTAAATGCAGTGTTTTATATCATTTGCAACGCTTCCTTACATGCTAGAAAAATTAATTTGAATGTAGTTCAAAATCATAACAAAATCAAGGGGATGTTACTTGTGAACAACTTTCTATATCCACCTCAGTCAATGCTCCTGCTTGGTCACACAAACATGCATGCTGGATGAAACCAGTAGTTTATCTACCCCCGTACTTTGTGTAGACTCTATCAATTACTTCAGAAAGCTTTCCAGTAGTATTCTGACTATTGAATGTTGTGACGTCTCTTTTAATTTTAGATATACTAATTAGCTATATGAAGTACTTCTTCAGTGTGGCCTTAGTTTCTGTGCTTCATGTTATAGTGATAATTTTGGCAGTCTAATTCTGTTTTCTGTAAAATCATCCTTAAAAGTAGGTGATGTCAAATTTGCCTGGGAGAGGTCAGGGGAGGGAATATATGCCTTGGAAACTCATTGGTCCTCCATCTTCTGGTGGTCCTCTGTCTTTCTGACTTTTTTTTAATATAAAAGCATCAGTTGTTGCATTTCAACTAATGTCAATCGTAAGGTCACAAACACCTTACCTTCTTGTCAAATCAAAAGAATTTGGTAGTCTTTTGTCATTTTTCTTTATGTCTCTTGGATTTAAGGTCAATGTCTTGGAAAATATTTGCCAGGAAAAATCTACAAAGCCAAAACCCAGAATCCAACAGTTTGGGTGTGGTTGTTTTTTTGTTTCTTTTTGTTCACTTGTCTGGTTTGGGTATTTTTTGTTTGTTTGGTTTTATTTTTGTTTTGTTTTATTTTGTTTATTTGTTTTATAGTTTGTTTTTTTTTTCTCTGAAGCAGATTGTGTGTAAAACTAGAGATTGGGGAAAGGGCTTCAGGAAATTAGTTACCATTGTTCTTGGGTTTCAGGGTCTCTGGTTTATGCTTTGATACAATTCAGATCACTAAATCTGTGGATTTTAGAAGTAGAGATAGTCTTTAAACAGTTTCCGTTTCAGATACCTGAAGATACTGGAGAGAATGAAAATAAGTGTACAAGATCTCTATGTGGTTGGCTGTAATACTCTCTACTGCAGAGATCATGCCACAGAAAACACTTGTCTCTGTTTTCTTTTTCAAAAAAAAGAAAAGCTGCTCATAGTTATCTTTCTATACTTTTTAAAGACTTTTTTTGTTTGTTTTCTTTTTCTGAATTCTGAATATCAGGTTCCCAAATACTCAGTCTGTAGTGCTCAACATACAGTGTTAGGCTGTTCTGTACAAACCCATATGACAGATTTCTCATAGCCTCTTCCTTATTGTTCCTATGCTTTTTTCCACCATGTAGATAATTAAAATACATAAATGTAAGTAAGCATTTTTAGAAATATTCCCCTGGTTTCTAGGCAACACTGAGGGAATGTTGTGATTTCCATTTGTTCCCTCTCACTCAGCAGTCACAGCATCATAGATGTGTCCTGTCTCTGAAATTTTTGACCACCAGTGGCAACACATACCAAAGCTTTATGTATTTCTAATTGGTCTTGCTTATGGACCTTAGGCCTTTGGTGGCTTTTGGCCCCTTTTTTTTGTGAGAGCATATATATTTTGAGGGTAAAAAAGTAACACAGTTTTATAATGATCTGCACATTAAGTCCTATAACATGCATTAAATTAAAAAAAAAAAAAAAGCCTTAACAAAAATTTAATCCACTCAACAAGGTACAAAATAGGTTACACAGATCACTGCAGAGATCTTACCATTGTTGAAGAAGCAATAACATGTCAAAACCTGTAAGATTTGTCCTTTCTCACTGTGAAAAGAGGAAACAGGGCAATCACTGTTGCTGTCTGTCCTTTTCAGCTGGCATTTTCCCCTTTCCCTTAGAATGCATTACAACAGAACGTGGCTTTAAAATGTGCCTTCACTGGGAGGGAAGGCAAGCAGCAGGAATATGAGAGTCACATTTGCAAGAGTAGATGGGCATCTGTCCCCACCTGGCATGGACTTAGGGAACAATTACCTTCTTGTCTACTACCTCTGCCCCCTGATCATCCGATGTAGACAGATAACTGCTGTGAAAATGTACAGTTCATAGAATTCAGAAACCACCACAGAGTCCATATGTCCAAACGAAAGGAAATACCCCATAAGATGTCCTCTTTCCTTTGCATGCTTACCCCAGACAAGTTTTCATTCCTCAGTAAAAGATGGTGCGTCTGGCAGGACCTCAAACAGTTACCTGATCACTTGGGACAGAAATCTGTTCATAATGTCAGAACTTTGCTTCTGTAGGATTTGGCTTTCTTGGAAAAATAGTTTGTGTGTACTCTGGAAAATTAAAATCTGCAGTTCTTTAGAAAGTCTTCTCCTCTTTCAAGCCATTGATTTTCTTTCACGGTTGCTTTTCCTTGAGTCAGTCAAGTGAGCATACATATGCAGGCAGAAAACAACAACCAGATCTGCATATTCTGTTCAGAGAGTATTCTAGAAAGTCCTAAATTCATCACAATATATGCTTGATTATGGAAGTAAATACCATGGGTTTACTTGATATTTATCTGGCGTAAGGGCCCTATCTTAGTGCAGATTGTCACCTGCCTGTGGCGTTGTGTGTCAGCGCTCTAAATCACTTGTTGCAGCTCTCAGAGAGCTGTCTCTGGGTTGTCTCTCGGCAATTCCCACCTGGTGCGTTCAGACTATCAACCTTTCAGTCTGTTCCCCTACAACTATGTGGAAATAAAAACATTTACCTGAAAGATTAGAGGACGTACCTTCTAAATGCGTTTAAACAGACTAGCTGAACAGTTTTCTTTTGCTACCTGCTCAGGAAATTCTTGTGTTGAAACAACTGAAGTGGCTTTCAGATAGCTGGTGTGAGGGGAAAAAAAAAGATTTAATAGCTACTGAAATATGCTGCTTGCTTTTTTTGGTTTGTTTCTGATTTTTTTTAAGGATTACTTTTCCAGGAGGGATGATAGGTTGTTTTCTGCCTTGTGTTTGCTGCATGTTCTTTGGTCACGTGGTTCTTCAAGTTATTTAAAATCATGTGCAGTGTTGAAATATCACTGCAGCTTTCTAAATGATGGAGAGTTATATGTTTTGGCAGGGCTGCAGACTCCTTTGCTTTCTTCATGGCAATGCATTTAGTTGTTCTGTTATTGTCTATATGGCAGCAGTAGACATAGACTGTTGTAAAGCTAGGGCTCCAGTGGGAAAGATGATGCAAAAAAAATACTTCAGTGGAGACGATACATATCTTAAAAACTGTAGGTTTTAATACCTTGTAGTTTAAAATGCAATAAGGGAGCTAACCTAAAATAAGAGGGAATGTGATAAGGAAGATGAGGGCAACTATAGGAATATATAATGATAAAAAGTTTCTATGAACACGGTTTTAAACTTCCATAAAGTTTATCAGCTTAGGAAAAAAAAGTGTCCCCTGCAGCATGTAGGGAATAACTACTACAAAAACTCCTTCAGGAAGCTGCTGTGCAGATGTACACTGTACAACTATTCTTTCTCTTTAGATCTATACAGAGTTTTATAATGCGTCTATACTGTGATACAAAACTATTTTTAGATGCATCAAGGAGGAAACCTGTCTAAATTGTATGAGGTGTTATTCTCAGCTGTAATGTAATATCTAATAGCTGGGATGACTCAAGATCTGCTTATATTTCTCCTTATATTGTGTCATTTTCTGTTTGTCTACTGTTCCCATGCAAGTTTGCAGACAGAAGGCTTGTAGGTGAAAAACTGTCCTTTAGTAGGGCTGACTGCTGAGGGCTGTTCTTTTCTCATAGCTTTAATTGAACTATTAAGTATTAAAGAATGTAGACTGGAATAACTAAAGAAATATATCAGAATTTTAAAGCAAAATAAAGCCCATGTAAATGTCATAACTCTGTTTTCTAGACCATAAGAAAATCATTATTTTCTAACTGATTTACCTACTGTGATACATAGAAATGCTTACTCATACTAATTAATGAGAAACAGGATGATTTTTTAAAATATGTTGGTGAAGATCAGAAACTTATGACTCAGATTAGGCATATACAAATGATAGAACTCCAGTAAATTCAGTGAAGCTATTCCTGCTTAGGCTGGATGGATCATCTGTGTCTACCTAGCCCATGTCAGGCAGACAGAAGAATGTCATTGTGGCATTTTGTGTGGCCCATCCACTTACTACACAGATACTACAGCATGCTCAGCCTTACCTGGCAATGCATTAATCCATGCACATGCTTGAATAAATGGGATCCTCTGTGCTAAAGAGAATTCTTCCAGCTTTTCAAGGTTAGGAAGAGAAATTCTCAATGGCATCTCTAGAATTGCCTCCAAAGGGACACACAGATATACCATGATTTTCTAAAGAACTTTGAAACATTTTCAATATCTTCATGAATGTAAAAAACTTTTACTATAAATGGGCTTAAATTCCCGCTCAGAAGGGTATGGGGGTATTGTTTATCCGTAAAAAGGTACTGCAGTGTTTATACATTAACTTCATAAAACTTGTGCGTTTAAACAAACTGGAAGATGAAGGAAACAGACTGAGAAAATAGCTGGTATGCAAAGTTTCATAAGTAATAGCAATTTTAGTTGCATTAACCACTTCTAAGTATGTGTGAAAGAAAACAATAGCCACGAAAATGGTCAGAATCAAAATGGAGTGTTTGGAGTTTAACTATTGCAATATTAATACTTAGAAAAAAAGCTTTGGAAGAATTACTATAAGTACTTTCTGTTCTATTCGCTAGGACTTCGTTTCATCTAAAAGTTATGTTCCAAGGAAAACTGCTCCATCTACTACACACTAAACTTTTCATGCTTTTACTGACATCATAAAATTTCAGGAATATCCAATGTTACAATTTAGACAGAACCTGAAATTTACTGGTCTATAATTTGATATATACCCTTTTTCCCCCCCTTTGTTCATTACTTGTTAAATGTATCAGAAAAGAAAGGAGCTTCAGTTTGATGGATGTTTCGCAGGCCCAAGGGCCAGGATGCTCAGGGTCTATTTATAGCTTTGTCAGTGACACTTGTGACCTTGTGTACAGCAATTTGGGTGTCTCAGTAGGTTGTAGTCTGAATCACCTTAATTCATAGTTGGTAGTAAAAATGAAAGCATTTAGAGTTAGTGCATTTATCTGCATTTTTGAGATGAGGGTTTTTGCACTGTGCTTATGACCAGTAGGAACAGAAATTACATCTATCCTTTGAATAATAAATATCAGAACTGCAGATTACATTGTATGCATGAGACCTAAACATAGAATAATATTTATTCCTAAGGTAATATCACAGAAGCCAGTAGGGGCTGTGATTTTTAATATCAAAATGAGTATATTTAATGTAGTCTAGCAATTCCACACAAGAGTAGAAGAATTTGAATTTACTCTGAGTAAGCAAATCAGTTATACAATGTAGAAAGAAAGAAAAATACAATTAGGATGGAAAGTCTTTTGTGTTATAAAGG
>WBMY01003409.1:243722-292948 GCA_013397315.1 Donacobius atricapilla
CTGGGCAGATTTCTCCTTTTTGGTCTTACAAGGTTAGTTAACATTCAAGCAACAGATAGGAAAAAAAAACCCAGAAAAAAAGGCAGTTGAGAAAAAAAGTAGAGAGAAAAACTCAGGGCACAAATTATCACAGGCATCAAGTTTAGAACCCAACCTGAAAATTCAGAAAATTTCCTGAAAATTCAGAAGGTCTATGGACCTCGGCACTGATTCTGGTATGAATCTCTGACCATGACATACGAGAATTTGTGGATCTCTCCACTAAACTGTCCCCCGTGGATGATCCCCTTCACACAAAGAGTTGATTTCCACTGTGGAAGAGAGTAGGCAGGACAGGGTTAACCTCACACAGTTTTTTCCTTTAGGCCCCCAGAGGGGCTGGGGTTTTGTTTTCCTGGCTAAGGGAGGGGAGCTGGGGCATGTATTGTAACTGGAACTGGAGACCTTTCTGGTGTTACTAGCTTGTTTTGGGTTTGAGGGAAAGCCTGGAGAACGAGGAAGAGGAGGGAGAATGCAGATGTCGAAAGAAGCAAGTGCCTGGTAATTGCACAAGTGTCCTCCGTTTCCCCGAAGGCCCCTGAGAGCTTAGGGGGGCTTCGAGGGGCCGCCAGCCTCCTGCCCCCTCCCTGCAGCTTGGCCACATCTTACAGCCCCGCCGCGCCAGGCATCGCCTTGACGCGAAGTGTTTGTCCCTGTCTACAGTGCGGATCGGGGACAGAAAGGGGAGCAGGGGCCCCCTGGCTTTCGGGTACCCGGTCCTGGTCCCCAGAGCCGGAGGGGCTCGGAGCATCCCCTGCCCTTCCCCTCCCCCTGCGCTGCGGAGCCTCTGGATGCTGCCGTACTCCTGCCATGTGCTGCCGCCGCCGCCGCTGCTGCTCGTAGCTTAGTAGAGCGTGTCTCCGGCTGCAAACTCCGCCAAACAAGCCTGCATCCCCCCCTCGGGAAGGATACCTCGTGAGTACAGCCGGAGCCTGCCCCCTCCCTAGGCACCCCGCCACTGCCTCTTACAAAGGGACTCGCAGGCTCTCCCCACCCCCTTTTTATGCCAGTGCAGAGAGGGGCTCCGTGAAATCCCTCCAAAGCTATAGGGTGGCTCCCTCCTCTTCCTTTTCTTCCCGCTCCGGCTCTCCTGGGCGAGCCAGGCTGCTGCTGCATTGAGCCGGGGTGGTTCCCAGCCTCGCCCCTGCCTCGCCCCAGCCCCGCGGCTGCGGCTCACGCCCCATGGCTGACTTTTGCTGCCCCTCTAGTGCCCGGGGCTGAACTGAGGTGCGCTCATTTTGGGGGTGGCTGAGGCTAGGGAGCTTGTGCACGTGTGGGAGGTGTCTCTGGGGGCGTGGGGGGCTGGACGACTCCCCGATCCCTGCAAGCCTGCGTTCTCTCCAGAGCGGGTCCCCCTCGGGTGGGCGCAGCACGGGGGCCACGCTGCAGCGGGGACTCCGCCACCCTGACATCTGCAGGTGGACGGGGCGAAACAGCTGCAGGAGCCTCCCCAGGAGCCAGCAGCACCCTGGAACCTGCTGCCTACCTCAGTCTGCTCCGTTCCTGCTCCTCTAGATTCTCTCCGGTCCTCAGTCCATCCCTTATACCCCTCTCTGTGCTGGGGTGCCTGCAAACCCCTCCACTCCACTCCCCTGCCTGCCCTTCCCCACCTTCTTCGATTTATTTGTGTATTTCTTTCCCTGGCAACCACCAGTTTCCCTCTGTCAAGTAGCGCAGGCTCCCTATAATTTGAAATTAATTTGTTTGACTGCAGCATCGAGACAGGAAGGTTGGGAATTTATTTAATTCTTTTTACTCCCTTTGCAAAAAGGAAGCGATGAAATTTCCAATTGAGAATCCAAGAAAACAGGTGAACTGGGATCCTCAAGGTTGGTGATTCTCTATTACTATCATTACTACTGTAATAACAATTATTATTATTCCTTGTGTCTATTGACTCATAGGAGACTATTTGACTCCAAAAGGGAGGAGGCACTGGATGTTTGTCTGCTTCCCATGAGCATAACTCGGTCTTGCTCAGTCCTATAGCAGTGCATTAGAAAATGCTACTCAGGTATGGGGTTGGGTGGCTGCATGGCTAAAACCTCTTTTAGGTGTAAGTTCTACAGTTTTATATTAGATATCTCTCTTGCCTCTCCCTTTCCCTTTTTATTAACTATTTTCAAGGCAAACTTGGCTGGCATGGCAGTGATCTCTGGCTCACAGCATTGTTTGTTTTATCAGTGGCTCCTTTGTTGTTTCTAGTGATCATTGTCTCTGCTAAATGGGTGGTACAGGAGTGGACACAGATGTGAGTGCTTGTTTGGGGCTCCTCGATGGCACTTGTTTGTTGGCAGGAGCAGAATGCCGCAGCAATATAACCTTTAGTGTGGACAGACCTGTAGTCTGGATGGTATAAAATGACACATTAAATAAGGGAGCCCAAAGGGACCTTTACACTCTTTACTGTATCCTATTAATGACTGATCAGCCCAAGCGAATAGTTTGTATAACTACATAGGTATATTTGGACTCAATCTTAGAGAATGTGTTTGTGTGATGGTGGAATGAGATTTATGCCAGTGCAGTGGTTTTCAAGAAGATGATCCTAGTAGTATTTAAAATTAAACCATAGTCAAATAATCTCCTTGCCTGACAAGGGGAGGAGGTTCATCTGCATCCTACAGAAGGGATTGAAAAATCTCTACTGATAATTTGTACACTGGTGTGTCATATTTCTGTGCATTGGTACAGGAGCAGAACAACTTGAAGCCATTGCTCAGGTTTGCACTAGAATTGCCAGTTGCTGTACAGCAGTGCTTGCAGGAATTATGAAGTGATAAATAACGGGTTTTGATTATTTCTCTTTATTCCACAGGTTTGGTTTTAGTGGTCAATTTGCCTGTCATCCTCCATGCCCTCACATTTACAAAATGAAACATTAGAAACAGTTTCTCATGTTGTAGAAGGAATACTGCTGAACAATCTGCTGCACGCACAATTCAGGTTTAGCTTAAGCCTTTGTACATCTTTAATTAGGTGAAGGCTGAAATTGACACATCAGCCTCCTCCGCCCTCATCCTCCTAATGAGCAAATGGATAGTAGTGCTAACAGAGATTTGATTATTTAAGCAACAGTATATTCCTTAGCCTAAGGTCTAAATTCTTTGTGGTGAAAACTTGCTCTACCCAGGTGCTTTTCTAATGTGGGTTTGCTGCAGGTTAATTTAAATCCATTTTATGAATTACAAAATGTCTTTTAATGCAAAAATCTCTTTCCTTCTTTTGTCTGACAAGGCACACAGGAGGATGTATGGATGACATTCTGTGTGTAGCTCCTTGGCTTGGCAATCAGCTTTAAAGCATATGGATCCAACAGGTGGTTGGCCACAATTTAGTGATGTGACAAAACCATAGATTACTGTAGCAGTTAAAAGACCCCAAAACCCAGCAGGTCTCCTCTCCACCAAGCAGAATGGCTGCTAAAAACTTCAGAATCCTACCAATTATTTCCCCTCAGCGTATTGACTTTGTTAGGCAGACAGAAAGGATGCTGATGTATTGCCAAGGAGGAAGCAAAAAAAGTTATTTTTTAATTCTCCAAGACACTCAGAAAATAGATAAAATTTGGTGAAATGGAATAAAGGCAATTTGGCAAAGAAAAGCTGTCTAAGTCCCAGTCCTTTACCCAACAGAGGAACAGTGCAGTGACATTGTACTCACATAGTCCCGCTGAAGAATTATGTGTGTAGAAGATAAGGTAGATCAGAGTTCTATTATTTTTGAAATAAAAATATATTTATGTAGATACAAATGTTAGCAATGATCTATGTGAAATAACTTAAAGCTCTAAAATGAATTTGAGTTACAATCACATATGTAGTCTGTTCTCTGCACATACAAGAGTGATGTTGTTTTGCATCCTATGCGGTATCTCTGGAGTTAAGGGCTGGAGTAGCTTTTTTCAGATGCAAATACCAATGTGTAGAAAGTTGGTGGTGAAAGGATGCAAAGAGCCCTAAGTATTAGAGCAGAACTCATGTGCAGTTAGTATTCACACTCTAATACCAGGCTCATTTCAGAGTGTATTTTATGATTGTGCACTCTTCTGGTTGTCAGCCAGAGAACATGTAGTTTCCATAGTTTTGTCTAGTAGGAATTGTGGTAACTTGTGCTAACAGTACTTGGACTAGATCAACTGATGCTCTTGGCAAGCAAGCTAGCAACCCAAGGACACAAGTGAGAGCTATGGCATCTCAGAGACTGTTTAGACCTGATTATTCCAGGCAATGTTTTCTAGAAGCTATAGACATTTCTAAAGGCTGGGACCTTTTTGTGGAGATATGACTGGCTTGGACTTGATCATATTGCTGGTTTGAACCCAGGTCAGAATGATAGTCATTGAAATGAATTAATGCTCAACTCCATAATGCTGACTAAACTATAAATATTTACATAGATAAGTAGATTAGGGGCTGCTGGTAACTTTCATCTGACATAGAACTGGTATTCTCAGTTCGCATCAGCAAAGATCAATATACCATAGAAAGGCTTTGTGGAGAGAAGATGTTTAAAGGAATAGAATTGACATAAAGAATAGTCTACAGACAGGTAATGGGAGACTGATTTCTTAATCATTAAGCTGGTACAAGCTGGGCTTGGAGACAGAACTGTTGTTTTATCATGTTGTGTATTATCTTCATGTGTCTTGGGCATAAAGTATATCTCTGCGTTACAAGTAAATGCTGAGTGTGTTTTCTAGATAAACCAAATATTGCATAAATCTGGAAGTCTATAGGGTCCAGATTCCCACAGTGAAGTCCCCATAGTACATCAGGCAATCAAACTATATGAACCACTTAACAAACAGATCAAACTCAATCACAAAAGTCATTGGGACCTGTCCTTAACAATCCAATGTGAAATATGGCCCAGAATTTGATATATACTGATAAAAATCTATGCAATTTATATTCAGTGAATGAATAGGGTAAGAAATGACTAAAAAAAACCCCAAGCAGGTACTTCAAGAATGTTTTAGGGAGCACTGAACATGTTGGGTAGGAGAAAAGGATATCACAGTACCTGGCCTTACAATTTAAAAAAAAAGCTTGCTTTTTTGTGTTACTGGTGGAATCAGTAAGTATGTACTCAATCAGAAAACATTTGATCTGCTAATCTCTTACTGTTGCATCTCACATTAGGCGTCATTCAGGTAAAGCAGTAATAACTGAAATTAGTGAAAGACCAGATTTTCAGTTTCATACTTCACACAACCTCTCATCTGTACTTTCCAGAATATATGACTGGATTTTTAGCAGCATATGAAGACTTTAATTCTCATAATTGCTGTTCATATCTCTCCTTTCTTGCAGTCCTCCTGCTGTTTGTTACACCCACCTGTTTTCTGTGCTTGAATTAGCTCATAATGTCTTTGCACATATATTTTTATATAGTACCTAAAACAGAGTGTGTCCCTCATCCTGTCTGAGACATCTGGATGTTACAGCAATATCAACTTTTTTCCTAAAAATTATCTGCTTAAAATTGATGTTTCTTTGTAGAAAAAAAAAATAGATGAGTCAATTTCAAATATGCTGAGAAATTATCTCCAAGTGTGACTGTCTTTTAGGTTAAGAGTGAGATATCTTTTTCAAGGGAAGGATGTCTTGTGATGCTCTAAGCAGGCAACAAATGGAATTCAGTCTTGTTTGTTCCGTTGTGCCTTCAGTTTCTGCTGTTATTGCAATGATGTGGATTGTCAGAGCCTTTTGGATATCCAGCTCCATGTTTACCTCAACACTAAAGTTTTGGAACTTTGAAGTTTTCATTCAAGTTCCTGATCTTTTCACAAATGCATTGTTTGGTGTTTGAAACTCTAAAATCATGTATTTATTTCCATCCTTACATTTAGCATGGGAGTTAATGGTCTGTGGGAAATTCAAACTGTGGTTCAGAGTCTGGAGTTCCTCTTTAAATTTTGCTACTGACACTGTTTGACCTTCAGGAAGCCACTTACCCTTTCTTGTCTTCCCTTTTTCCTTGATTGGAAAACAGAAATATTAATATTTCCCTAATGCACAAGGGTGTTGTGAAATATAATTAACTTGTTTAGAGCAATCTAAAATCTGCTATTGAAAGAAGAGCTTATGCATTGCAATTAAATGCTAAAACAATTAGAAGGGAGCAAACCAGCCTGTCATCATACACAGATCACATCAATTAAGAAATAAGGTTGTCTCTGCACTTTACAACTAGAGGAAACTGGTATCACTTACGCTTCTTTACAGACACTGAACAGTCAATTGAGTTTCCCATTAGAAGTTGCTAAACACCTTTGATATTCCCCAGCTGCTGCTTCAGAGGGGCTGAAATCTTCCATAGGTCCTTTGTCACCAGCCTTGGGATTGCTCACTTCTCCTGAGACATCTCAAGCAGCACTGGACACCTCTGTGTGGGACAATGGGCTGAGTCTCAAATGCCTTCATGCAGGTATCGGGATTGGACCATCCCTTGATGACTGTTCGAAAAATCTTCAACATCAGTACTCAGTACAAATTAAATTGACACTGCTGGTGAAGTGTTACAAATTGCTGTGGTACCTGATTTTTCTGCTCTATTGTTTGAAGAGACCAATGCAGAAGGTGAACTTGATTAGAAAAGAATAGAGAAGTAGAATAAAGGTGTTAGTTTCTCTCCTCTGTTTTCAAGGAGATATGTAAAAAGGAGTAGAATGCAGCTGTGAGTTAGACAATATCTTTCTGCACTAGCAAGTTGGTTACTAGCTCAGTAGATGAAGATTGTTCTGGGAAGCTGGAACGTGTGAAAAATTAGGTCTGATCCCAGCCAATGACCCATGGTCAGAGGCTACTGACCCTGTGCTAATTGTATCACAAAGTCATATTGGCTACTTACCCACCCGTCTGATAGACTGGGACTCTGCTGTGACTAGGAAGTATGGATTGTCGAACACTGCAGGGAGTTTATTTAAATGAGTTATCTGAAGAAGGATATAAATTGGACAAACTGGAGGACACTCCTGGAAGTGCATGGTGTAGGCACAAGAGTGCCAAATACAGTAAGGTGGAAAATTTGAAGAGTTTGGAAAACAAATAGAAGAGAATGAAAAAATCAGAACCTTACTGAAGGCTTTGTGGAGCCTGCAGAGAAGACAGATGAGTAATGTGGATGCCAGTGTGGTAAGAAATAGAAAGATATAATTGAATTAGGAGGAGACAAAGAAAGACAGCAGGCAGCCATTAATTTTGTCATTGTCATCTTTAGGATACCCTGGTAATGGTAAAATGAAGGATTCAGAAAAGTAAAACTAGTAGTAAGAAAGTAGCAGAGCAAAGGCTTGACAGCAGCTTTCTTGGAGTAGTGATGGAAGACTGAACTCTAGTCAAGGTAAGAAAGATGGAGGATAGGGTATCATTAAGATGTCGTCTGTAGTGTGAGGAAAAGGGAATGAAAAAATCAAAGGCAATAGGAAACTGTAAGTCTAAGGTAGGTAGAGCAATAGAAGTGTCATCAGTAGGAGAGGTTAGGACAGGATTATGATTTCAGTGAGGAATACCAATGCTCTTTTTTGCCACGTATGTACAAGAATAATCTGCTAACAGCTTTTGGACAGAAAAGTCCCTTGGGCAAGTCTTGAAAAACTGTTGCTACCTGAAGTGATGGAGTTTGCTCTTGGGATGAAGATATATGATACCAGTTGTAATTGGGCAGGTTTTGGTTCAGCTTTTGACATTTATGTGGATTTATGTAGCTAGTGTGTGGACTATATCAGCTTCAGACAGAAGAGTGAATATAGATCATAATACAGTTTAATTCTTACCCTCTTTATTTAATCCAGAGCTAGGACTTTTACCTCTCACTTCAGTGTGAGCAAAATGCAGTTCTTCATTTTAAAAGAATTGTGTTGTTGCCGCAGGCAACTCAACTCTGAGTTAAGAGTAAGGCAGTGCCTGGAATTACTGGGAAAACAGAGGCCCTAGGTTTTGTGCTCCAAGTAGGGAAAGTGAAATGGGAAGGGAAGAATGAGGAGGTCAATATAAGAAAGGCATAAATAACACACTAGTATTCAAGATAGAGTATTAAAGAGCTCAGTGTGATACAAGTACCTAACCTTTATTTTATAATCTCAGTGTAATAACAAAGGCTGAAGCAGAGAATATGAATGCTGAACAGTTGTCTGTTTTTTATATAAAAATTTTATGTAAAAGAAGTGACATTCAGAAGAAGGCTAAATAATGCCTTCTTAAATACCTTTTTCATAGGAATATCTCTGGTCTTTGTTTTCTGTAGGAGTTAAAAACATCCTGGGACCTGGCCTTTGTCAAACAGAGGCTGCCTATATCCCAGTTCCTGAGACATTGGCTATCCTTCTGTTGTCTGTAATGTAATGGGAAACATGCTCTAAGATGAACCTGCTGACTTTCATAAATGATGTGCCATTCAGCTCTCACTGGTTATCCCAATGAGATAAAACAGCAGGTGAGAACAGCGTATATCCTACACCCTTATACTTCAGGGTGGTAGTGGCAATCATTTTTAGTCCATGCACCACTATTATTCTCCAAACATACTTTCCGGGCTGCTTTTCTCACAATCAAACATCAACTCAGAGTATTTAGACAAAAATATACTTCAAAATTGAACTATGTGTCTTTTACTGTGTTAATGAATCACAGAATTTAGGGATTGTTTCCTTCATTTGTGGATGCTGAAACCAAGGATTCAGATTTCATCTTCTTATTTAATTGCTAATACAATTCTTATGCTATTACAAATCTTACTGTTGGCAAAGTGTTTTAAGTACATGTGTTATTGTGTGTTATTCAGTTGTCCTAAAATATGAGCATAGGAGAACATCGGTGCAATTTTGAGGTTAGGGTAGAAATTTCAATGTGGGTATATCATGGTGTTGGAAGTTGAAATGAAAGCAAGTAGGGTGATAGAATCAGTTATTAAAACCTGTATGAAGGAATAAAAGGGTGGAAGAGAATGCACAAGCCTGGCTTAATTTTATTTTTCTGCTTTTAAAATGGTAAGGGAACATCCTGCTGGAAGCTGGAGTTGTGACAAGAGACATGGATAGAGCATATATGAAAGGGCTTGAAACATGTTGCACTTAGGATCCGGAGTCCTGAATAGAAGTAGTAATCAGTCCCAAAATCTGGGTGTGGTTCAATTTCTTCTTTGAAATCCAAACATACTTAGGTCTAGCATCTTGTGAGAGTTTGCTATTTGAAATTTTAGAAGGCATTTGAAAAGACATAGACCTAACAAAGAGAGACAAAATAAGTTGCTTCAGGAAATATGGATTGCAAAAGAATGGGTCCAAAGTGTGACAGGGTCAGATCTGCTGATGAAAGTGCAGAAAATGCAGAATGAACAGAGTGTACCTGTGGTAAGGCTGAAAATTCTGTGAAAATAAATATGTGGACATAAAGAAGAGTTTGGCAGCCTTCAACTAGAATTCACTGTTTTCAAGCACATGATGTTACCTCTGACTTTTAGAAGTAAGCATGTATCATAGTTCATATTTTAAAATTCCCTGAAATATCTTTGTGGTTTCTATTGATGCCTCAGGCATGTACCCAGGTCTTCCTCTCTGAGCAAAACTAAATCACATTATAACTAATCTCATGGACATATTACAAAATATTTTTATGCCATAAATTAGGTATCTGTCATAGATGATGATCTGTTTATTTGACTAGTCTTTCATTGGAGAAACACGCTTAATGTTTCTTCCATTTGTTCCATCCCAAATGGATGCATTCAATAGATCTTTAAATTACTTCAGTTCTTTTTCTGGTAATCTGTGTATTATGCATGACTGTGTGATACTTTTTTTTGCTGAAGACACTAGGCTGTTTTGCTATCATGGGATGACAAAAGACAACACCCTAAAGAATCTTCTTAGAAAGCAATAGAAGTTATTATGGTATCACTGTCCTACAGGATCATCACTGTGCTTTAAGCGCCAGGCTTTGAATACCTAGGTTTGTTAGAGCCATATGTTCATATCTCAGCAGGACTGACTCATCTTTTCTTCCCTAGGAAGAAAAAACAACATGCCACTGACTTTACTGGATGAGGATTTTGGATTTTGGCACCTAACACTTTTGCCACTGAGTTTTTGAAGATTCAGTGATATGTTGTTGAAGGCTGTTTGGATTATATCTTGCTTGATACTGTAATATAATAACATTAGCATGATTTGAAAACAGAAAATACATACTGACAGCTTTTCCAGGGCTTTTAACTTCTCAAATTTCAGCTTTTCATCTTAGAGAAGCAAAAGGTAGTCACTAGCTACTGTATGTGAAAGACCTCATTGATGATAGAATTATGAAAGAAATGGTACTGCAGAAGCTCCCAGCTGAAATGCAGGAAGCAGCAGGAACATCTCAAAGATGTTTATCTTCGTTAACCCAGATCTATCAGTGATTACTCAAATGTTAACATTGCTAAATTTGGATTGCACAAGATAGCATTGGGCAGAGAGGCCTTGAGTAGCAGAAATCACAAGAACTGCAGAAACAACACCAGAGTCACCTCTTTATGATCCTACGGTCTAATTTATCTTCACAGGAAATAGAGTCTGTTTATTGGGTTACAATGATATAGTGAGGTGTAACTTTGCGACCTGAATTTCTCATTGCTACCAGACATTTTTTTGATTCAGTTTTCTAAAAATAGGTATCTGCTGACATTTAAAGGGCTTTAAGGTAGCTGAGACATTTGTATAGATATATGTGATAATAGACCTAAGAGAGACTCCTGGAGAACAGCTTATGGCCTGTTAGGTTATCTAATAACCTCTCACTTGGTAGTGGAATGGGCAGTTGAATTACACCATTTGAGTGTGACTTAGAGAATAAACCACTTAAATATAAGTAGGTATCTGAACTTCTAGGGAATTCTAAATTTTTAATGATCTGCTACGGTTACGGGAGCTATAGCCAAATAAGGTTATTGGAGCCAGGAGAATTATCAGTGAACATCTGGTTTAAGGTCAGCAGAGACTTTCTAGGCTGCGCTGATCGATTCGACCACATCTGTATTGACAGATTAATGGGATGTATTCCAAGTTACAGCCAAGCAAAGAAATGAGACAAGGGGTTGTTCTGCTGACTTACACACTGAAAGTGTCAAAGAAAAACGAGTATATTGTAAAGAATTTAGAATAAAAGCATATAAAAATGCCTATGCTAAATAAATGCTTTTCAAACAGCAACTTTCTCTTCCTTGTGAAAAATCTTTTCTGCACAGATATTTTGTCCTACCTGTCTTATATGTATTCTTCATCCTGTTCCAGAATAGATTTTTGAAGTATTGGGAAGCTTTGTTCACTTTAACTAAGAGTATTAAAGTGTATAAGAACTTTAAGACAACAAAATAGATTGGATCCTCAGGTTATGCAAATGGTATAGCTTCAGTGAACTAAAAAAGAGCCCAAACAATGTACTTCTTACAAGATTTCTGACCATTGCCACATGGAAAAATCCACTTTTATTGCTGTTGCACAGAAAATTTGAGAAATTATCACTTAATTAAAATGGTAAATCATTAATGAGATTTGCTTGAATTCAAAGTATTTTTTTCTAGAGATCCTAATTAGCAGTCAGATTGGGGAAGACACCAGTAGCTGCTGCTAAAGTTCCTGTCTCTTGACTGAGATGGTCAAGAAATTCCTTCACTCCCCTGTAAGGCTGTACCTCTGGCAGACAGCCAGCATCAATCATATTTTAAATGTAGATTAGATAGCTTCCTTCTAGGAAGGCCAGCACGACCTTTGTTTTGTTGTCTCTTCCACTTGATTGTTTCACCACTAGATTTCTTTCAATGTCTTTCCCATTGTACACAGGCCTTCTTATGCCAAATTCCAAGACTTAGGTTTCCTTGACTATTTGATCTGGCCATGAGACCATTGGCTGAATTTCTTTTCTGAATCTGTTTGATAGGATATTTGGAAGAGCCCAGCAAAACCCCTGACCCTACATCATTCTGTGAGTACTTTGAAGGGGAACACACTGAAAACCTGTGGTGGGAGATTCAGACTCTTCCTAAATGTTGCTGGAATCCTGGGACACTTCCTACTGAGGAAAACTAAACAACTTGTTTCATACAAAGCACATAATAACGTAGTGAAAAATTTTGGTTTAGTCAGTTAAAAGAAGATTATGGATAAATATCAGCATCACTGTTCAATCTGTCTGTTGTTCACTGAAGGGTGAAATCTGCAGAGAACCAGAGAGCAGCTGTTTATTCCTTGGTGCTTGTACCATACTGACAAAAAACTAAGTTTTTCTATGTGTTACCTGATGAGGAAAAGCAACGGTATGGTCATTTCTTCTGCCAGGAACTCTTTTTCCTCTCTACACCCCAAGATCTTGAACCAAAAGCACTTGCTTCCTATTTGGCAGAGAAGAGACCTGCATGAACTAGAACTTTCAATTTTAGCAGGAGCAAGAATTAGCAATCTATTGCTAGGGAAACAGGTTTTAGTATGATCTATTGGTTTTTGTCTTATTTCAGGAAGAGAAAGGTGAGAATTTTTCATGGGTTTCTCCGTATTCTGTTTCTCTATAAATAGCCTCATAAAGCTGATGATAGCTCTGCTGCCAATGAGTGTGTTGGAACAAATGCAGTCACCAATCTTGAAGCAGGAGGGTTCTGTATTTGGGACTAGCCTCTGTCAATCACTTCTAATCTCCCCTCAGTACTTCCTGCTCCTCATTGTATTGCTCTTTTGCTCAATTTTACATTCTCCCGAGGTTCATTGATGAGCCCTGTCACACATGAACATGGGCTCAGGTACTGGGGGCTATAGGAAGGGTAGTGCCGAGAAGAGGAACTGAGGAGAGAGTTAGGGGTGTGCTGCCTCCCACGCTGCCAGCGCGGTTGGAAAGAAGTGAGGGACAAGAGCAGATGGATGGATTTGGAGGAGGGCAGGGTGGAAGAGAGGTCAGGAGAGACAGAAGGCAAAGCAAGGGAAACAAAATCCAAACTGCCCTCAGCAGTGAGTGTACAATCTCACTCCAGCACAAGACAAACCTCTATCAAGTATTCGTCTGGACTTGGCAGCTCTGTAAGTAGTGCTACAAATGGTGTCAGCAGCAGTGCATCTTCATGCAAATGCCGGTGTTAGCTAGGAACCTCCCTGAGGACTGCTGTCCTGAAGCCAAACTAGAAAAAAACCCTGATGCTTTCAGCTATTCCTGGAGTTCATGTCCTGCCTTAGCACATCCATTCTTTTGACCAGTGAGCTGTCACGTATGCATTAGAATAGCACAGTGCCTGGGAGAGGGAGGAGGGAGGAGAAAGTATCCCAGCATCCCATGACCACGATTCCGCAGAAATTTTTTTTAATGTCAGTGGATAAGTCCTGGCAGATACCTGCTCAAACCAGCCTTGGGCTTAATGTTGTTTCCCTGACATTTGCATAGCCTCAGAAGCAGGAGCTCTGAAGCTGTGTTTGCAAGAGACTAACTCTTGGGCAGTCCATTTTAAGTTCATGGGCATGCTCAGACTGCAGCTCTGACAGAGGAGAGGCTGGGTTAGAATAGAAGTTCTTGTAAATAATGATCTGGAGCAGCTTACAGGTGGTTATCATATTTTTCCTTTACAACCAACAAAAGAAAGGAATCTGATTTATAGCTGTCTATTAATTTTGTAACAGATATAACAGCATTCTGTAATGTATAGTGGAAACGAGCATGTCCCCTAAAAGAACTTGAAAATTTGCTAATACATTGATGAAAAATCATTGTAACTTCTTGATGCACCTATGTCAAAGAGCTCGTTAAATCAACTTCTGAAATTATTCTTGAATTTACTTAATTTGCTAAGTTCTCTATGGTAGTGTTTACATGAGGCAAACGGTGAACACATACATGGTTTTTTCTTCTCAGTGTCACAGGGGTTTATCTATTATTTGTGAAATGCTATGAGATTTGGCACAACTGATACAAAAATGAATGCTGAGGCATGATTGACTGTCTTACATTTAAGGGGAGTAAAGGGATTTCAAGAGCATTTTCCTGCTAGGAGTTGAGACTAGATTGTCAAGAGGAATGATTTTTATTTTTTTTTAATATACCTTTGACATTTCATTGGTTTTTTTTTTAATAGATTCTGGACGTTGAATACAACAACATTAGGCTGTTTTTCTCTGTGACCCTTCACTGATAGCTTTTCTTCTTGGATTCACAGGGATATGCAGGACATGGGTAACACTGACGATTTCTGGCAGGTGATTCTGTGCCCTGTTCTTAGATGCTTCCAATAAAGAACATTTCAATATACTGATGGCTGTTCCCATGCTTAGCTCTCCTTGTAGCTGGACTTTTTCCTAATATATATTCCCCTACTTCCTTGGTACAGAAGAATCCGTTATTTCCTGCACTGTTCTTAAGAGATCTAGGAAAGAGTTCAACACTTACTTTAGTTACTCAGTGTCTTATTGTCATTTGTGAGATTACACATCATCTTTTTATATATAATCTAATCAGCATTTTCATTTATATTAAGCAACTACTTTGGAAGCTGCAATGGAAAGTGATGTGGGATGTTGGAAAGATGGCTGTGTTGAACAATAATAAGGACATATACAAAAACTAATTTAGGAACAAACGTATTAGCCTAGTGAGATTTTTTGGGGTTTATATGGTTAAGGGCCCTTAGATTTTAGCCCTTCAGGCTTCTTATTTTCCTAGGCCACCACTGAGTTTTCCTTTTCCCTGCTTTGAGAACTCCTGTGAGATGCTTGATCTGCCATTCTTCTGTGCTTTAAAACATTCACAATTAGAAATGGCACTGTCTTTCAGAAATAGAATAAGCATGAAAATGGTGCTCAGACCCTCCTCTCTCACTACACTTTCTTGACTAAAATTAAATTTGCTGATGCATACATTTTTCTATCTCTTTAGGGACAGTTGGTTCAGAATTTCTAAATTATAGAATAGCAGAGAGTTTTACAACAGCCTCACAAAGCAGAGGGACGTGGCATAGCTCAGGGGAATGATAAGTTCATAGACTTTTTAATCTTTTGCATACTTGTTAAACTGATTACAACTAGAGTAATAAGTAAGCCAACCTGTCAGGTCTACCCAGCACCCAATTTCAAGCCATTTAACATCTACAAGAAGATTGAGGTTTTCTTATACTTTTTTAGAATTGTCAGAGACATCACATTGTATTGTTACTTCATTGGTTATGTATGCATACACTTCTTGCCTGCATGAAATATTTAATCAATTTGACATATAGCTTTATGTGAAAATGTATGCTTCTGGCATCCATTTTTCTTAAATGTGTGTAGAAAGTGAGTGATAGAAAATATTTATGTTTGAGAGGGGAAAATTAGAATGAAAGGTGATAAAAAGTGAAACAAACAAATCCACCCAACGAGACAAATGAATGTTTTTGTTCCAAATTGACCCGACTCCAGTAGAGAGTGACAAAAATGCATTATTATTGGAAGGA
Source organism: Donacobius atricapilla (assembly GCA_013397315.1). Lineage (NCBI taxonomy): Eukaryota > Metazoa > Chordata > Aves > Passeriformes > Mimidae > Donacobius > Donacobius atricapilla. The sequence continues at coordinate 259,203 of WBMY01003409.1, forward strand.
TGTTTGCTGCCTTTGTAGCTAACTCCTCTTCATCACTGTAGTTTAAATCCTGATCTATACATTGATATTCTTAGCATTTGGACTGATGACTTTTTCACCAAATCTATATGCAAGTAACTGGTGAGACTCAGAGGAAAAGCACTGCTGAACAATACAGTATGAATTGTGTCCTCATCTTTATTGCACTTGTGCAAACTCTCTGTGGTGAGTTGACCTTGGCTGGCTACCAGATGCTCACCCAGCAACTCTCATTCCTCCTTCTCAACAGGAGAGGGGGAAAAAATAAGTCTAGAAAAGTTTGTGGGTAGAGATAAAGCCAGGGAGACCAGTCAGAGATTGCCCTCACAGGTAAATGAGGTTTGATTTGGGGAAAATTTATTTGATTCATAGCTAATTAAAATAGATTTGGGTGGTAAGAAATAAAGACAAAGGTTAAAATACCTTCTACTGCTTTACTTTTTCCTAGCAACTTGATTGCTTTTCTCCTGACTCTTCTTCTTCCTTCCCACCTCACATGGCGCTGAGGATTGGGAGTAGGGGTTTTTGATGGGTCTGGCTCCTCTAGACTGCACCTTTCTCCTTATACTTTTTCCTTGCTCCTGCATGAGTACATATGATGGGCTGCGGTCCTTTAGGATAAACCTCCTCCAGCATGGTTTTTCCACAGGTCACTGAACTTCAGGAAATATCAATCTGCCCTGGATTGGGATTCTCCACATGCTGCAGTGTGAATATCTACTCTATGTGATCCTTTCCATGAGCTCCAGGGAAATACTGAATCCATCATGATCTTTTCCAAAACTCACAGGCTGCAGGAGAATATCTCCTAGATATTATATAGAATATTATCTAGAGTATCTCCTAGAAAGAGTGCCTCTTTCTCCTTCACCGACCTTGGTGTTTTTAGGATTCTTTCTCATGCTTTTCCCCTCATTCTTCAAAGTCTGCATAATATTTTCCTCTTCTAAAGTATGATTTCACAGAAGTGCTACCAGCTTCCTTGATGAGCTCAGCTATGTCTTGTTGTGGGCCTGTTGGAATTAGGAGGAACTGGCTGTGTCCAGAAAGGAGCAGCCCAAGGCCTTCCACAGAGTCCACCACTGTAACCACCCTGCTCCCATCACCCTGCTAAGTGAAATACACTGCCATGCAGATGAGATAGCCAGGAAATTGTTTCTGCCAGGCACTTGCTGCACAGGTAAATGTAGTATAAGCAGTATAATCTGGTAGTATGGACAATAGAAACTGGAGAAGTTTCTCGAGATTTTATTTTTGGAAAAAATGGTTTCAGATGGAAGTGATACTGTCCTTCAGTGGAAGGTAAAATTCATTCTAATTACTTACTGCATACCTAAGTTCTTGTCTGATACTAAAGAAGCTCTTTGGGAAGAGATAAGAGGCTTAGGTTCTCCTCAGTTCTGATGATTTACAGTCCCACTAGCACCACCACTATGTGAAGACTCTCATCATTGGAAAGCTCTTTCTAAAGAGACACCCTAATTCAGACCATACTGATTTCTTAATCTCTACCGTGTTCCAGTTTAGGCTAAGGTTTTATTTTTGCTTAAACTATAGTTTTCTAATGAAAAATAATGAAAAACATTATAAAAGAGTGCCTTTTTGTTTTCTGATAACAACTGTGTTGCAGATTAATTAAGTAGCTGGGGGTATTCCAAGAGCTATTAATTAGTATGTTTCAATTATAACTGATGCAGCAGAATTATGTAGATTTTTTTTGGAAGCTTACTGAGAATCATTACTGTGAGCACTAGATGGGAATATATGACAAATGGTACAGAAACTGCAGAACCCTTTTGGTATGGCATACTTCCCAAAGCTGCTGCCAGGGATGGCAAAACAATGGTCAGACATAATTCCCTCTGATACATATTGCTGACATTTCTCTCCCCACCAACAGAGACAACTCAGAAATAGGAACTTTTACTCTATTTCACTAACATTACCCTATACAATAGGAAGCAAACTGTGCCTTTATTCCTTATGCACATTTGTAGCCTAACATACTCTTCCCTTTTCACCACCCCACTCAGGGAAAGGGGCAATTGGGAGGAATCAATGCTACTTTTCTTCTAACAGCACATTCAATCTATTTTGTTTAATGTGTATTGCCCTTTCTGCCTTTACCTGTGTCGCATGCTCCATGGAATGCCTTGATGCTGATGACTGCATTTGCAGCAGACGGCTGAGATGTTGCTGAAGTCAGCAGCACTAATGCTGCATTAGAGAATCCTCTTTAGGGAAAACAGTGTTAGATTTAACCCAGGGGGTGCTGCTGCAGTGGAAAGCTCTATGCTTAGAGGCACTTCATGTTTTCCTAACAAACAACATGTCAAGCTTTGCTTTCATGAACAGTAAATGCAATAGTGATGCTTCTCACTTCAGTGGCAATTCTCATCAAAACACCATAGAAGCAGTAGTGTGAAATTCCCCTTGTGTGGTGAGCTCGTGATAACTTTCACTGCTTGATTTGTGTGCCCTGGGGATAGACAGCAGGACCAGGGCCAAACTGGTGTAAAACATGTCAGCACCGATAACAGTTTTCTTGATCCATGACTGTATGAATCCCGTGGTCCACAGAGAGCAATTCTTCTTATTCTTACTCCTCAATCCAGAACAACTGCCACAGGGATACCAGTGTTCTGCCCCATATATAATTGTAGCCTGCAGCCAGGATTTCTCTCTCATTTCTTGATCACAGCTGTAATGTCACCTGTTAATTAGCCCAGATCATGCAAAAATGCTGCACGAACACAAAGGCCATTGTCTTCTGGGATTTTTGTTCAAAAAGCCAGACTTTCTACAGCAGCATCAGATTTTTGAATGCCCCGTTATAAAAATTCAACATTCATTGTGCTGGTTAAATGGGTGCTCTCTACAAAACCTGTTAAAAAAACACAACAGAAGGAGATTAATGGGGGAGAGGGGAAGTGGAATAAATTGGGTAGTGGAAATGATTTGCCATATCCTCAAGATGCAAAATTTTGATGGTTAAATGATTTTTTGGTAACACACGGACAGAAACTTCGGTGTTTCATTACTTGCTTTGGTGTTTCATTCACCTGCTTCCTACTATTCCATTCAATTGCCTTAATTTGTAGATCTGCATGCATTTTCTGTTTGTGACATATTCTTGACAAGTTCGAATAGCTGATAGCTTAATACACTGATTGCCTCTACTATTTCTCTAACATACTTCTTATACTTGCTATGACTTCCAGGCACAGCCCTGCTATCCCAGCTCCAGCAGCCCTTATCTGAAAGAGCCTGGGGAGTCTGAGGGAAAGTTTTGAGACTGGAAACAAATGCTAGATACCCACATCCCCCAGGAACTTCTGTTTGGAGATGAGCAAGAGCCTTGGAGTGAAAGCTTAATATGTTAGCCACTGGTGGGCTTCTCATTTTCCTGCCTTTCTATATTGTTCAGTCAGGAGTCCCTTTAATGTTAAATTCAGTGTGTGGCTATTTCAGAAGAAGGACTAGAGGAGGAAAAAAACTTGTCCAGTTAAATTGAGATAAATGACTTCAAAACAATTTTGGCCAGTGAAGTATCTTCATCCCCCAGTCTTTTATGATCCATTCTAAAGAAGGTGGATCCACCTACTCCTAGTGGTCAGTTCAGGGGAGCTATAGTGGACTTTATTAACACCTCACAGACATTTCCCAACTTTGGTGTGTGAGAGCTCAGTCCTGCAACTTCACAGGACAATACACTTGACAAAAAATTGTATTTCTCTATTAGTTCAGGAAGGAATGCTGGCTTATTAAGTAGTGCTACAGGAAGAATGTAGAATTGTCAATAACGCAGTGTAGGATCCTGTAAAAGCTGTAGGGAAGACTATTTTCTCCTGCATTCTCTCCCTGAAACTGGACTACTTTATAATTCTAACTAAACTTCTAATTTGATATAAACATAAGAAAGGCTTCATGGGAAATTTTGGATGTTTGACTATGAAGATGTCTGAAGAATGCATAATTTCCTTTCTTTAAAGAAACCTCCAGTTGTATTATGAGGGTTTTGGGAAAAAATGTTGGTACATACCTTTAGACACACATCAACAAACCTTTTTACTTGAGCTGAAAGTATTTTGCTTCCTTCCTTTGATGGCATCACTAAAACAGGAGATGATATGTCCAGTTTCATTTTTGATCAACTCATGTTTCAAACTTAAAGCCTGTTGCTGATTTATGAATGTGTAAGTGCATATGGCCTCTATGTAATTCTGTGTTGGATCTTGTGAAAGCAGCATTTTTGTTAGATATGTCTACTATTCTTTCATTAAAATGTACATACATTGCTGTGTGCCTGTGTAACACAGGAATGTGGAAGAAAATGAAGTACTAAATAAGACACTGTTAAACCTGACATATTTTTTCACAATAGAAATTGAGACAGCAGTAACACAGATAAGGACATGTTTACTTAAAAAAAAAAAATTATTTGGTTCAAACCATTTAAGAAACTCTCCTCCAAAACAATTTTTTTCCTATTTGCTCTGTTCATAGCAAATTGAGTAAGATAGTTGCCAGGTCACAGTGGCAAAGCCACATTCTGAGGTTTTCATAGTCAAAAGTCAGTTGAACACAGCCTGTCACTGAAGACTGAGGTAAAAAAGTTGTAGAATACCCCAGCCTTCTCCTCATCTGTTGTTACCAGTTTATCAATGTTGTTTATCAGGGGCCTTTGACTTTCCTTTTCTGGTTAACATACGAGTAGAAGCCCTTCTTTTTATTATTGGCATGCCTTGGGATGTTCAGTTTCAGCTTCGCCTTAGCCTTCCTTATCCCATCCCTTCATCTCTATACTCTTCCCAGGTTACATGTCCTTGTCTCCACTCTCCGTGCATTTGTCTCTTTACCTTTAGTTTGACCAGCAGTTCCCTACTCACCCTCAGCTATATCAGTCTCTTACCTTCCTTGTCCAATTTCTTGCTCCTGAGGATTGCCAGGCTGCCTTCCTAGAGGAACACCACAATATTCTTTTCAGTTTTTCCCAGGTGTTTCCCTGTGGCTTCTGTTAGGACTCTCTGGCTCATCCTCCTAAGACTGTGGGTATGGTCCAGGGTGGCTAGCCCAGTTCAGAGTCACTGCAAAGAACCCTCCCTAACACCCTGTCCCTCTATCCGTATATTTTCATGTCTTCTCACTTTTGCCAGGGACAAGACTCATATTGCCTCCCTACCCTCTCACATCTAGTTCAAAGTGCTGCCAGTGAACCCCACTAGTTCCTGAGCAAAGACTCTCTTCCACCACTGAGAGAGATGAATCTCACCCGATGCCAGCATGCCTGGGGCTGTGTAGAACCATTCCATTGTCAAAACCCCCAACATTTTGATGATGACACCAGCCGTGGAGCTGTAGACTGTCCATTTCTTCCCACGTTGCTACCTTCAACTGTAACTAGAGAGGAGAATATAACCCACACCCCAGGTTCCCTTAGCAAACATCTGGAAGCCCTGAAGTCCTTTTTGATCGCCCTTGGACTGTGCGCTGCCGTTTCCTCGGCTCCTCAGGTGCAGGTTGGGAACAGGCAGCAGTCTGAGGGCTGTGCCATGCTGGGAAGTGCCCTGGTGATGTCTGCCACCCAGGCCTGAGGAGGCAGCGCGCCCTGCTATGGGCTAGGCCTGGGCCCCTCACTGGGCCCCTGCTCTCCCTAGGAGGGAATCGCCTACAACTTTCACCAGTTAAGTCTGATGACGAGTGAGAGTTTGGCTTCTTTAATTCTCATCAGTATTAGCAAAAATCTGAGGTCTTTAAGCTCTTCACACGTCAGTGGGAACCCTGGCAATGATGTTCACCAGTACAAGAGCAGGTAATGTGGTGATCTCAGATGTGAACAACTGTACAGATCCTAGCATTGCAATTTCTCTTGTAGAATTAATATCTTCAGTTGTTTAATTCTGAAGGTTATCCAAAAAATCAGGAATTTACCTTTCTTTGCTCTCTGTCATCCTTTTACTGGGACAAGGCCTGTTTTGAAACACTGGAGAGTTCCTTTGAGGGTTCCTGTACCTATGAGATTAGCTGTCAGCTAATATAGTGCATGCATATGAATTGATATCTATCATTGCTTTCACTGAGGCTGAATAAGTCTTCTTTGATATGATTTAACAAACATATGGATGAGGCTCTGTTTGGGGAAAAGCCTGTTCTGACAGCAGCTTGTTTTGAAAAAACACAAACAAATGAAGTAGGAATTGTTCTGCATTTATTTTAAACGTCCTCTTCTCTTTTGCTCTATGTTTATCCTAAACTATGGTCTAAACTGTCTCTGCAAATGCAAGAATTTATGTAGTCCTTTATTTTTGTATACCTCTGCACATTGTTGAATCGCCAGTGTAGTTCATCCTTTGATTTTGATAAAACGACTTGCTAAATTTCTGGAATTTCATGCAGCCCTTATTTTCAGAAATGGACTCTCCCAGGGCACTTGTAAAAAAGTAAGCCCTACTTTCTCTTTTTGCAGTTGATGAAACCATGGTTTAAAAGCAAATGGCAGCACTTCTGTGAGGGTACAGGTTCACAGAGACAGAGTTCCAATTAGAAATCAGGATTTCTGACTTCTTACCATGTGCTTAAGTCATTAACCTCATGGTCTTGCAAAGACTGGGATAGCTCCTAGATCTACACTGTTCTTCTAATACCTAACTCCTGCTTAAAATGTCTGCGGTATTGACTGCAGTTGTGCCTTGTGCATCAGCTTTGTAAGAAGACCATTTCTGTTACACATCAGTTACTTAACTAGCTGCTTTAGGTCAGTCTTCCTGTGAATCTATTTATACAATATAAAATACTTTAGGATTAACAGGTCTATATTCACTTAGGATAGATATTACTAGTATCAGAAAATTAAAAACTAAGACAGTTCTTCTTCTCCTCTTTTTAGAGATAAGCACGCTGAGCACAGTAATCCACTAAGCTGTTTAAGTGACAAAATATTTATAAGAACATTTTATATTCTCTACTGTGAACATCCCATCTTGTTCTTAAATCGGTACAACACATTTTTCTTAGAAGACAAAATCCAACAGGCCACGATTTTACTGTAAGGCTGTTACTAACACTTTGGAAACATTATTTGAATAAGAAAAAAACATTTATACTAGCAGACAGGAAAAGAAAACTCACAAATGCTGTTTTAAAGATACTGGCTCTTGACTTCCATATTCCTGACTTATTAGTGTCATATCAAAGGCAGACATTGCTTTTCGCTGAGAGGCTCATTCAGTCTACCCTGGACTATGCCAGCTGTGGTAAGGTAGATACCTGTTTCAAAAAAATCATAGCCTTCTGTCACATGAATTCTGCTCTCTTCTTACCATGTGAGCCTTCAATCCTGATGCTGAGTAATCTGAAGTGTGAAAAATCAGCCCTCAGGCTCACAGATTTTGTGTTGGTTTACACTATGCACAGTAGTTATGGGCTCTAACTAATTCAAATTGTATGAATTCTATGCAATGTATGGAAGCTATGTTACACTGCTGAGCCACTTCTGTGAGTACTCAGATTTAGTTCAGTAAGGAGATGTTGTGACTCAGGTTTAAGGTACTTGCCTATAGAGAAAGAGAAGTTCTAACTGCTTCATACAACCTCAATATTTTATGTTTCTTCTGCATATTTTTCTGGTGTTTCCTGCTGAAACTCACTATATTTATTACAATAATACTTTCAGGAGACTTAGAGAATAAATATACTGATATCTTACAAAAAGTGTGACTTCCTTCTCATATTGTCAGTATTCTTCCTATTGCCACATAAAGTTCTTAATAGTCACATGAAATATATCTGGAGATAAGAGAAAATATCCTTTTGTTTGATGTCACCCCATCCTGGATAATAAGTGTTGGGAACGATAAAGGTCTTTTGATGGTCAAACTGAACAGCTATGCAACAGGGTGTTGCAAAACAAACAAAAAAAGGGATCAACCACAAAGGCTTTTGCTCTGATCCTGGATCCTTTCTAATCTATTTTGTGTCTGGAACCTCTAAATCATATATGAAATGAAATATTAACGATAAGTAAAGCAACTACAGATTTCTGTAGTTTATTGATTATCAGGTAAGCTGGAAGCTCTATCCATGCAATGCTTCAGAGTTGTATTGCTTGTAGGAAAACATGACTGTAGTAAATGCCCGAGTTCTGAAATGATTCAGTATTATAAAATGGTTTCTGTTGGGGAAGAGTTGTGGCCTTCTTCAGACTCAAGGTCTAATCATGTTTAAATTTTAGAGAATGGGGTTACAATGCCACTCTGATGGGATGTTGTAAATCTTTCTGCTTTAATTTCTAAGCAAAACAGCAAAGACACATTGTGAATAAGTTCAGAGAATGCACCTAAAGTAGCTGTATTTTAACTGTGATCTGATTTAGGTCTTATATGCAAAAAATTATTGTGATTTCAAAGAAATTACAGGCCAGTGGCAGCTGCACCATGGTAAGATTAGATGGGAATTCGATTTAAAATGAATCCAGCATCTTCAAATCCTACATCCTACATGGACCATGATATCAGTGGATACTGAGAAACCCAGCCTCATTTTGCCATTGGTAACACTAGCAACAGAGAGTGGAGAAGTGTGTGACCTGAATTATTTGGAGGTGACCCAGCTTTGATTTACATGCCTTGGTAGCTTGACACAGTGGTCAGGCTATTAAGTCCAGCTGGAGGTCAGGACTTGTTAGCTCTGATGTATTGTAAAGGTCATCTGGGCTATACACTGTCTCAGTCCTAAGGTGAGAGGTCCACAATTGCACTTTGGTGTAAATTTGACCTCAGACATCTTGTATACTCTGCCTGACACATGATTTATGCTAAACTTTGTGCAGCTTCCAGGCTTTAAGGATGTTTTCATGAGTGAAACCAGTGAAACCAGGTAAATAGTATGGGCCAGTTTATATTAGTGAGCCAAATAGCACTGTGGTTTGCAAAGCATTTTCTGTTTCTGTCAATACCAGGTCAGGTAGTGATCAGTGTTCATTAACAGTTCAATTTCTAAGCACTATTAATACTATTAGTATTATGATTTAAGGACATAAATCACTGCCAGGGTCCTTCACCAAACACCACCATGTGTAATTTATATCCTAGCTGGTCAGAATTTTCATGTTCATTTTGGTTTTCTGTATATTTCTGAACTTTTTGCACATGTAACTGGCCTATCCAGTTCTAGAGGTAAAGGGTGAAGTTCTAGAGGTAATGGGTAAAGCAAACCCTTGTGTATGGGTGGACAAAGCAGACATGGAACCTTCCAGATGAGAAGACCCATATCTATATGAAGACCATGATTTGTGTAAAAGCTTGAAAATATTATTTAGGAAAGTTTATGGGAAAATAAAGGTCATACTTTAAGAGATTTGATTTTGAATAAAGTTTTTTGCTTTGTGTTTCAGTGGCTGTTCCCTCACCAGTGCCGGCTTGTGAGCCTGAGCCCAAAACTAACGGACATTGCCCAGCTCCACAGTTCGCTGTTTCATCCCGAGCCACTGTTGTTGCTGCCATGGAAGCCCCTTCTCAAGGCCGGCAGAAAGTCATGGATTGGAAAGCAGTGGTGGCCATCTTTATCGTGGTGGTCGTTTACCTAGTGGCGGGAGGACTCGTATTCCGTGCCCTGGAGCAGCCCTTTGAAAGCAGGCAGAAGAACACAATTGCGGCAGAGAAGGCTGACTTTCTTCGGGAGCATGTTTGTGTAACTGAGCTAGAGCTGGAGACACTGATTCAGGTAGGCCATGTGAAGAAGACAGTACTTCTTGGAAGTTAGAAGAAGACTCAGTGGTTTATTGACCAGCTGAGTTGGTAGGGAACAAAATTTTTCACAGAGGCCTTGGAATGGGCAGCATGAAGAGTAGGCTCTTTCCCAGTCAGTTTAAGGTCTGAGAATCAGAAACTATGTCTCCAGAATATTGTAAATATAGAACCATAGAAACATAGAATAAGCTTGAGTTGGAAGGGACAAATCAGGATCATTGAGTCCAACTGCTGATCCTATGCAGGACACCCTAAGTCATACCATATGCCTGAGAGCATTATCCAAATGCGCTTGGGACTCTGTCTGGCTTGGGGCTGTGATCACTTCTCTGGGGATCCTGTTCCAGTGTGCAACTGCCCTCTGGGTGAAAATCTTTCTCCTGATATCCAGCCTAGATCTCTCCCAACTCAGATTCAGGCCATTTTCTTTAGTTCTGTCACTGGTCATGAGAATGAAGAGATTGGTACTTGAATTCACTAGAATAATGAAAGATGTGTGCAAAGAAAAGCAGAACCTAATATCTGACAAAAAAAATTAGAGAGTTGACAGATTTGCAAGACATATGGCCTCATCTCTACAGATTTTCAAGTGGTCTTAAGTTCTTAATTCTTTCTTCAAAATTAAACTCAGCAACTGGGAGGACATATAGAACATGATAGGTGGGATTTTTGAAATAAATATTCAGCCAAGAATTCTGAACTTACAGGTTTGCTGTTGTAATTTTTAAATAAGTGAAGGATGATGAAGTATACAAATCAAAATAGAAAGCAATTGTCATTTTAAAGCTTTGGAATTTTTAATCTGATGTAGTATGAAAAGTTACAGAATCAATTTTGAAGGAAATGATTTTCAAGTGTGCTAGAGTAAGCGGAAAATGTAATAACATGCAAGAAAGGTCTATCAAGGATAGATTTATCTCTCACTGATTAAAGCTCTAGACAAGGAAAGTATGGATCTTACAAGAGTTCAGTAGAGTATCTTCTGGGATTCCATGTGGAAGTCTATCAGTTAGCCTGGAGAAAACAAAGATTAGATAAGAAATATGACATACCTAAGGAATATATTCAAACTTCAGCCTCATATTTCAGATCTGAATTTTTGTCAGCCTTCCAAGAGCACAGTGTGCACCAAAGTGTTGCAGAGTGTTGGGGTGTTGCACCAGAGCTCTGTTGTTGATTTCAGGCTGTTTGAAAGAGCATGGAGCTATACCCTGAATTCTTGTGTCCATCTAGTCAGTTGTGTTAAAAATCGCTTTCTGTAGGGGAATCAAATTTATAAGCTTATTTCTTTTAATAAGATGTTCCAGTATCTCAGTGATGTGATAGGAAAGGCTTTTTCCTACTTTTAAACTTCTTTGGTAATAGAGGTGGTCTCTCCCTCTTGTGCTCTGTGTTCACAGAAGACAGGTCAGTTCTAAATGAAAAACTGTGTAGCTGTACCTGCACCTTTGGGCAGCCTGGTGCTACAACTAACAAGAAAAATCTGCTTTGGCAGGAAGTAGTATTGCTTGGATCAGGAGTGGCTTGGATCACATCCTTGATCTATCTGCAAAAGACCGGTGAACATGCTAGGTTGACAGGATCCAGGGATATTGGTTCAGATGTGTTTCTCATTGCAGTGTTGCAGAGATCTGTATTTCCCTCTACTCCTTAGAAATAATGATTAAAGGATGTTTTGTAAACCCCAAAAGCAAGAAGCTTTTATTCCCTTGGTGGGATTGTCACCAATAAAACATATGGAAAATACATTCTTTCCAACCAGAAAGCAGAACTCATGTAAGGTACAACAAGCAAAGCACCTCAGCAGATTGTGGAGTTCTGCATACCAGCTGCAGTAGTAACAGCCCTTATTCTCTAGCCTAAGTTATGGACCAACACCAATTCTTTATTTTACACAATATTTTTCTTCTTTCACCTCAAAATTGGTGATACTAAAATAAAGAACACACATACTCTTTCATTAGAAGACAGATGTTCTGGACAAATCATATGAATCTTCTGAGATTTCAGCATGTCCTAGGTCATTACAGCGGGTAACTGGGAGTCATTGTACAACAGTAAATTGAAATGGGTTTAGCAGCTTAGGATGTGAATATCTTAAGGCCAAGTGATGTGAAATACTTGAAATAGATTTGTCAATAAAGAACAAATATCTTTGGATTCTTCTGTATGTCTGGGGGTGAAACTGGCTCCAGGAATGTAGTTGAGTACAGAAAACGGATTGTAATTGACTTGCACAGAAGAGCAGTGAATGAACTTGCTTGAAGATAATGTCAGGGAGTTAACATAGGGCTTCCACACCTTCATGTCGATGATCTCAGAAGTGACATCTCCCTGGCTGGCCCAAAACATTTCTGCATTGCACCAAATACTGCAACTACCTTTACAGCTGTGAGTTCAGACTGATGTGGCAACCTTCATGGGTCCTAGCTGCTGTGCTGTGTGCAGTGTGCCACTAAAGGAACTATTCATAATTAATGTTATTTGACTACCTGAAAGCTTAGATGAACACAGATCATACTCTGCAGAATGACTGTGTTGATTCACCTCTGTGCTTTGGAGAGTGTGGAAAAATACAAAAAGGGAAACCTTAGAACTAGCTTGTATTATTTTACTGTGGGGATGGCTCTGGAACAATCTTTTAAGAAGACCAAAGGAGTGTCATGGTCCATATAATGAAGACTAATTATGGAAAAATGTATACCTTTTCCTAAATTTCAATCTTTCAAGGCATTCTGCTTTGGAAAACCTCTGAGGCAGATGTAGTGCACCGTATGAGGAAGCTGTTAAAATTTAGTGGGAATGAGATATCCTTTTCACATTTATCTCCAAAAACCCATTGCCAATATTAGCGCTGGTAGCAGAAATGTGAATTGCTGAGTCCAGACTTGAAGTTCATTCATAGACTTCAGAAGAAATACAGTGATGGAAGCAGTGCAAATTCTTGGGACCATTCAAAGTATTCTAAATTTATATTTGACTGTTGGATTTTTGTTCAGGTCTATCTAATACTAACACAATGATGGGTAATTTTTTCATAACAATATCAAGTGTTTCACAGTGCGGTCCAAATTTTCTAAAGCCACCTCAAGTGGAAGTTCTTAACTGCAAATTTTTAAAGCCCATTTCTTCATCTGAAGATATTTGTGGCAGTGAAGCCAATACACTGTTTAAGGCTGTAGGTGATCTATAGCCTGGGAAAGTACTGAATACCAGATTAAGAAAATGACAGCATTGTGTGTTCTATCTCAACACTTCTGAGTTTTCAGAGTCAGAGAAAATGAAACCTTGAACATGCTAAAAGACAATGAAACTTCAGGTTCTTCAAGTACATTTAGCTGCATTGTATCTATTAGATCAAATACCAGAAGACAGCAGGACTTAGGTGACTGGACATAGAGTTGAAAAGAAAAATAACATTGGTAGATACACCTGCTAACATACTATACACCTTTTGTTTTTGTTTTTATGGGTCATAAAATAATCTTAGTAGCTGGGTTCGAAATCAAGCCATCTTGCCTTTGTAATAATGCACACAGAGAGTGTATAATGGGGACGTAACAATTCTCAGATCATATTTTATCTATCATTACAAGAGATAGGAAGATCGTCTTTGTATTTTGGCAAAGTAATCCCTATGGATCTGATAAGGGCATTCATATTCTCTTTCTATATATCCTGTCCACTGTATTTGAATAAAAACATGCATAATGAGCCCTGCTTTCATAATGAACCCTGCAAAATTATCCAAGATAGAGTGGCTTGATACTTAAGAACTTACTTATGTTATTGTCAGGCTGCTTTCTTCTTCCTTGTCCATCAGGGTTTCATTTAAGAGTGCAAGTGATTACAGTATACATGTTTATAAAAAAAAAATCACCCACCTGGTAACTAAGTCATATTATTAATGTCCACTAATGACTACAGCAGCCCATTAGAGCTAGACTGCAAGCTGAAAAGGAAGAAGAGCTGGAAATAAGCTAGTCAGACTTTACTGCCTAATTATCTTAGTAAGAACCGATATTTTGGATAGGCACTTTGGATTAGTGTTCTGAACCAGTTTTGTTCTGAAGGTAAGGGAACGTCCTGTGGAGGTGTTCCATTTTGCTGTTGTTTGCTTGGTTCATTAGTGTCATAAGCCAGCTTTTCTTTCATGTCAAAGGAAAAGAATTTTCATGTTTTATAAGAAAACTCTAGCTAGAGCAGGCAGAATTTAGTGCTTTGAATTAACTATGGAGAAGGCTTGCATGTTGCTGAAGACAAGAAAAGACTGTTTGAACTGTGAAGAAAAAAAAGTAGAAAGTATCTGATTATTAAACCCTCTACCTGTGCCTCTGGATGTCATCTTGTCCCAACTTCCCTTCTGCCCTTATCTTTACTTTACCCTATTCCTCCTAAAAGGATAGGACAAAAAGGATTCAGATGTCTTGTGTCCTGTCCCAGTTGGTGCAGGCACCCTGGTTTTTAACATCAATCCAGAGCTACTCCATCTGTGTAGGAGACTGACTGAGCCTGAGATGCTTCACAAGTCTGCAGCTGCCCTGTAGCTATGCTGCTTCCAGAACTTAGCTGACACCTTTGCAGGGAGCTAAACCTTTTGGACTTTGCTCTCTGTGCAGATCCCTTGTTGAATGCTACAAGTCCACCCTTAGACACAATGCATGTGTGACTATCAGATCACTCTAAGTGTAGGTAGATCACTCTCTGGCTGATTGTTTCCTAAAGTCCTTTGTGGGATAGGCAGAAATATTTAAGGAATGGGCTTTGAAAGTGTGTTACTTTTGATTTAACCTGAAAAAAATTGCTGGCCTTGATCCTTAGAAAATGCTGTTATGGAAAAGTGAATAAATGTGAATTTATAATGAGGGTCCCTAATCACTGTATAAGAGGTGGAGAGAATAGAGAGTTGGGGAGTATAGAAAAAAACGATTAAAGAATTAGTTTTTAAAAGCTGCTTGCTAATGAAAAGCATCCTAATAATCCTAATAGAGAAATATCAGAGCATGAAAGGCAATTGAATATATTTTTGTATACTTGATAGGAAACTGCTTGGAAAAAGAATTGTAGAGGAAGATAATAATTATTGGATTAGAAGGATCTGTGGAGATGAATTAATAGAGCTAGGCAAAAAAAAGGACAAGAATTTTCTTTTCCTATCAAATTCCTATCCTTGATAACATAAAGGTAGGTACATCTTCAACTGTCTCATCACTTGAGAGGGATATTACACTTGTCCTTGAAAAAGATTTGTCTTCTTCATACTTGGGATCTAACTGGAAAAGTTACAGAAACATGAACAAATGAACCAGATAAAAACCTTTCTTCATAGAGAAACCAGAAGCAGTCTGTCTTGCTCCTCTCTCCTCATCAGCTGCACTGGCTTCCAGCTATCTTGTTGCTTATGCAAGTGGAATTGATGAAGTGTACTGAGATGCAGTTTTACTCTCCTTGGGAATACAGGATTCAGTTGTCCCAGTATCATCACAAATGCTGGGCCTCTTCTCTGGGTTTTGCCTTCGGTCCCATGCAGACCATATCACCCGGCCATGTCTTTTTTGTTATGGAAGGACTGCACTGTGCTGATACCAAAGGGGATGAGAGTAAAATACACATCTATGCAATGATAGGGAGCAAAAGAGAAAGTTGTGATCAGCAATGCATGTTTTTAAAAGCAAATAATATCAAGTAATTTTATTTACTTCAGTAGTTTTGTCATTCTCTTCACACCCGCCTGCCTGCTGGCTTTGGCATACATCCATTACTTGAACGTCCAATTTCAGCCCTTTGAGGCATTTCAAATTATTACCTTCCCTGAAATGGGTGGCATTTCAAAAGAAAACATTACCAGGGGTTGTTAGTCATTCAGTAAAGAAGATTGCACTTTCAATTAATAAACTATACTGGAAAAATATTGTGTTCTTGTATACTGAGCATGTAGCTCCTCTGGAGAAGGAAAAAGGGATCCTGGAAAGGAGCAATTGTGAAACAGCTTTTGGTACTTCTGTGGTCTGTTACTTTCAACAATACTTTAACTAAAGTAGCTGAAACTACTAGTTTAAAATATCTTAAGTATGTGAGGTTTGTTAACATAGTGTTTAGCACTCTGGAAATTAGCTTTTTTCCTACTCTGAGATAACCTGAGGATGCGGCTCTTCAGATCACTGCTGTAAAGCCTATCTGAAGTTTCAGATGGGAAACTTGTAAAAATTAGTAGTCTGTGTGAACTGGAAGAGTCTTGCCAGTAATAGTATTGTTTGAATTTTGTGTCAGTTTTCGTCTAGCAGGATAGTTCTGTGTAGGTGGACTTGTAGTGGTAGTAGTAAGGCATCCTTTTCTCATGCATGAGCTGAATGTTGTTCAAATGTTGTTAGCTGCAGACTGCTGGCTGCTTTTGTTTTGCTGCTCTCTTTTTGTCCTCCATTGCTGTATGCAAAATACTATGTATTAAAAGACAGCATTGGAATGGTTGGATATTTATAAGTGAATGATGTCAGTGAAGCTTTAAAGAAAAAATGAATTTGTTCTGGATGAGAAGGGAGCCTGAGAATCTCCACGCTATCTAAGGCAACAGGATACTCCTTCACTTCAGGGGTTAGTGCTTGGCCCTGAAAGACTTGCTAAACTGTGTAAACTCAAGTGTGATTTAAGTGTAATTAGCTTGCTGACATTCATACACTCAAGGGGAGGGCAGACAGCATTCCTTGGCAGAAGTAACCAGGGTAGCTGACAGTGTGTCATGGCCTATTTAAATGGGCAACCTGTCTGTTGTGCTGATTTATGTTGTTCTGCATAAACCAACAAACGATCTCCGCTTTCACACCACCTACAATATGCCAGCAACTGGTACAGAAACCCTTCCAAAGGGTTTGGTCTGAAACACATCTGTTCTCTATGTCTATTTCTTGAGGTATGGACATGTGCTGAGGAGCCCTGGCTTTCTGCCCACATGAAATGAAACCAGTCCAGCCTGGAGCTTGCTCATGCTATAGTTCCACAATCAGCTTAGCCTGGCATATAGTAGCTCTACTTTTAAAAAAGGCTGTCCTGTACTGATCTCTTTAGATGTAGCTGTCTCTGTTCTTGACCGTACGTTTCCCCTCCCACTCCTTTCCCTTTTTGTGAGGCAATGTGATGAATAACTAAAAGCTGGGAAGCAGATTAGCTGAAACTTACCCAGGCTAAAAAAGCAGTAGAGGAACATTTATGACCATGAAGTCAGTTGGAAATATAGGCAAAAAATTAGTGAAAAAAATAGGAGTGGAAGAAAATAAAAAATGTGGTAAATAAACCATTGGTGGAAGGAGATTAACAAGGAGAAAAGTGCATCATGAAGCCTAGGAAGAGAAGCTCTGTTAAATGGATGTGTTTAAAAGTCAATGCTAAATCCGCAAGAGAATGTGAGGTTATA
Source organism: Donacobius atricapilla (assembly GCA_013397315.1). Taxonomy (NCBI): domain Eukaryota; kingdom Metazoa; phylum Chordata; class Aves; order Passeriformes; family Mimidae; genus Donacobius; species Donacobius atricapilla. Next base: position 276,375 of record WBMY01003409.1, read on the forward strand.
GGAAAGATCAAGAGAGAACTCATAGACATGATCAGGTAAGAAGTAGGGCAATGATAAAATAGAATGGCTAACCTTACTTTGCACATGGACTGTATAAGAAAAGGTGAAATAGAGAACCACCATAACAATTCATAGATCATAAATCAGAGGGAGAAGAGAACTAGTTAAAGAAATGGAATAAGAAAAGTCAAATCTCTGCTGTTAGGTGGGAATTTCATGTTGAACAAAGCCAAAGAAAAAGAGGATGCAAGTGGTGGCACTTTGCTTCACTTTTTGAGCCCAGCAATAAGTTTAGTAAAATTACCAAGGCTAAGGATTTGTGGCAATATTTAGGAGGAGGAGCAAATAACAAAAACAGAAGGAGAAGGTCTGGCAGTAGTGTGAGCCGCTGATAACAGCAACAAGAAGTGAAGTTGGAGCAGAATGGGAGAAAAGCAAAGAGCTGGAACTTTTAGGAGGCAGAAAAAGAGAAGCTTGGTTCCTTTCCAGTGGTTCTATGGAAATTAGACTCAGCTGGGAACATCTGGAAGGGAGAAAGGCAGTCATTTTGGCTGCTGTTCTAGAGTGAGGTCTGAATTTCTCTATGGTGAAAAATAGCTTGCATGAGATCTAAAAGGAACTTGAAAATACCTACTGAAGGGCATCTCAAAAGTCAACTTAGAGCAATTCAGGTGAATTTACCAGATGCTGATGAGAGATTTATATCTGTGCTTTGTAGGCTGATGTATTCAGTTCTGTCTTCCTTTGGACTGTAAGGCTGCAATGAAAAGTGAATGTGTATGTCCCCATGATACAATATGGTGCATTTTTAGAAATTCCCAACAAACATTCAGGAGGCTGATGCGTCTGCCTGGTTTGATTCAGTACTATGTGGGACACAGGACAGTGACCAGGAAGCAGTATAGCTACCTCAGCTTCTATCCAGATTATACTTCATTCAAGCACTGTCTGAGAGTCTCTGTATCATGCTGTATTTGTGGACATCAAATCATCTGTAGTGTGGCAACTGTGAAGTTTGAGCTAATCACAAAGTTTTTTTATGATGTTTCCATAGGTATCTAATTAATTCTTTTCACAGAGGGTATATATATGTCATATTTTTTCTTTAGTTAGCATAAAATATAAATGAATTAATAAATTACTGATTGGGAATTTAAATCCTTGGCTGACTAGCTCCTGTTGACTTCACAAACATTATTTGTATTTACCACCTTTCTAGGTGCTTTTAACATGAGTTCTTCCCATCGAGGAATTTTTCCTTTAGCAGTAGTTGCTAGAAGAACAATATTTATGGATGCATTTGTGTTGTTGGTCCTCTACTTCTCAATTGCTTTGTATCTTTTGTCATTTGTTTATGCATTGTATCTTTCTTCCACCTCAATGGATAGTCAGTTCAGTTGTATATTTAACTTATGTGTACAGAAGAGGCTACTATACTTATAGCACATATTAAAAACTTAAATTGAAGATATTTCCATGGAAAATTCCCCTTTGGAGCTTATACCAGCTTGCATAGGATACAGTAAGGCATGCATCATGCTGGCTCTTCGTATTTTCTTTGCAGCATGCTGTTGAGGCTGATAGCGCAGGAGTCAGTCCCATCGGAAATTCCTCTAACAACAGCAGTCATTGGGACCTTGGAGGTGCCTTTTTCTTTGCTGGAACAGTCATCACAACTATAGGTATGTTTGTTGTTTATTTTTAAAAATACATAGTCACACTGAGACATGGATAATGAAATAAATTTGAGGAAGCTAGACAACAAAGAAATAAAGTAACTGAAGTGCTTTTTCTCTGTTAGCAGAAGACATGACTCCAGCATGTTTCAAGGACACTGAGCCTTTGGATAAGTGTCAGAAGCTGTTTACATAATTAGAGTAGAATAGTAATGCTGAGGTGAAAACAGGTAACACGCATGCAGGCTTTATAACCCTGTTCTTGATGTAGATGCAGATGGTCTCAATTTTCACTAAAAAGATCATGAAGCTGTACCAAATGAAATATTTTATGGCTGTTGGAAATTTGGATTTTAATATTATAGATGAATTTGCCCAGAAGTGTAACTTCTTCCTAAGTACATCAATTAATTTTGGCTTATGCTCTGAAGTTTGATAGAAGCAATTCTTCTCATACCCTACTCCTTGTAACTGGAAATGTATTTTCATAACTATCACATCCTTTGTAAAATTCTTACTTGCTTTCATACTAACAATTGGAAGGAATTCCACAAATGATACATTGTGTAAAAAACCCTACTTTTTTTCTCTCTAGAATTTATGGCCTTGATTATAAACACTTTTCTCTGTATTAAATTAAGAGTATACTGAACTGCTCCATTCACTTTTCTTGAACTGCTCATTTCAATAAGATCATTATTCAGGCCCTTATGCATTGTGTCCAGTGTATTTAGTATTCGATCTCTGAATGTTGGCCTTAGATATGCCAAGGTTTTTAATCTCTCCTCTCTGAGCCAGTTAATTTCTTGAGGAATGTTCAACAAGCTTGGTTTCAGAAGATGGTCCAAAGGAAAAAGAGTATAAACCAATAGCAGTGTTGATAAAGTTAATCTGCTGACAATTATACACTAGTTTTATAATTTTAAGCTTGATTTCAGTGCTGTCATAATAATCAGATCAAGAGATCTAATTATTTGGAAATCACTGGCAAATTCTTGATTTTTATTTGCATTTCTATGAGTATTTTGTTTTAAATACTGTATGGAGTGCTTCTCCACATTACAGCTGTGATGCACGCACAGCTGTAATGTGGAGAAGCACTTCACACACTTGTGATTGTACAGAAAAATAGCTTGATAATCACATAATCCTTCAATAAGATCTGAGAATCTGACTAAATTCTTTAGGTTTTATTCTGTAGTAACAACAACAACAAAACTCCTGTGGCAGTTGAAAGACTTGCTATGGTGATCATCCGTAACAGTAGAGTCTGTGCCTTTGGCTCTGCCTTTTCTTTGCTGACAGAGTGAGGGGGAAAGAGTGATTGTATGGAGTGTACAATCTGTGTTCCTCTATATTAAGCTACATTACCATGTATCTTTGATGGCAGCGTAAAACCAGAGGGTGGCAAGAAAGAAAACATTTCTGATTCATAGGTGAGAAAACTCTCCCTTAATATTTGTTTACTCAATAGAACCAAGTGACAAGCTTTTAAATTGCTCATTAAATAAATGCCACTATGTAGGCATAGTTTATGCAGGCATATTCATTGACACCTGCTATTTAAATAACTTATTGAAAAGACCTCATATTTTTGCCCATATTTGTTTTAATTTCTCCATGAATGAGATTTTTATAGGCTGCATAAAGTCTGTGTATTGTGTCAGGGCATGAAAATGGTTTTAGTTTGTCCACCAGAGGCCTGTTAATGCTCCTCTTATGCAGAAACTCAGCAGATTACCTGGTCAACTAAATCCAATGGCCCATGGATCCTGCACTTTCATGGAATTTTAGGAGAAATCTGGGATGATGAATGCACCTGTGAAAAGAGCAGTAGATTATGGGACATGCATTATTATGTGTCTGCATAGTTCTTTCAGAACTATCCCATGACAAAGACATCTATCTGGTGCCAGTGTCAGCAATCCAACAGGAATAGGACCTCATACTTTCATAGATTTCATCCTCTCTGCATGCTTTACTGCATCAGTGATTTGTGATTGTGTGACAACTTTTAACATTTAAGTAATTACGTACAGTTAAAATCAAAATCTCTATGACATTTCAATTAAAATACCTGATTTTAAATAAAAAGGTGCAAGTATTACTGTCTCAATTCTTGTTGGTTTTTTTCTCTTTAACATTTTACCAGAAATACCATGCCTACTGGAGTCATAATGCTTTACTGAAAAAAGAGTTCAAGGGCAGATTCGCATAGTGTGGGTACAGTTTGGAGGCTGCAGTGTAACTAGTCAGTATGATGAGGGGCTGAGGAAAGTATGAGCTAACCACTGAAAATGAGCCTTGTCAGGTGAATCACACTCCTGTCAGGAAACCATTGGCACAGGCCAAGAGGAGCAACAGCATGCAGGCACCAGGCCAGCGTGGAGAGATTTTTGTGCTGTGACATCAGCTCAATCAATTATGCAAACAGCAATTTTAGATAGACTGAATCTACAGAAAGTATGGGTAACTGAGACTTCAAGAAAAATGGAATAACAGAGGATGGCTTGGCCAGGAAGTGACATCATGTCATTGGAAGTCTATAAATAGGAATTATAGGTGGAACAAAGGTATGCCTGCAAGGAAGAGCAGTTTTTTAAAACCTGTTAGCTTTTTCCTAAAAAGCCATGTGTAAGTTCCGAGAGTCTGACAATTGTTTTTCTCCTCAGGGTATGGGAAGATGGCCCCAAGCACTGTTGGTGGCAAAGTTTTCTGCATCTTGTATGCCCTATTTGGAATCCCACTCTTTGGCTTCTTGCTTGCTGGGATTGGAGACCAACTTGGAACAATCTTTGGGAAGGGTATTGCAAGGGTGGAAAAGGTTTTCAGAGTAAGTTCACTGACAGTTTTTTGCTTGTGTTGTATAGCCTGCTCTTAATTTTGTTGCTACTACCTGTGGTATTTTTTACATGTTGGACACTATGAAGCATTTACATGTTTAATTGAGATGATAGTTGATGTCTATAAGGATCTCTGTAGTCAGTGGAGAGAAACAGACTTCTGTAGGTGATGATGCAGTGGTTATAGATCTGACTCTCAATTTCCTTATTGAGGGTATTGCTGGGGAATGTATCTCCTAAGTTAGTTTCCTTACAAGGAATTTTTGTAAAATCCAGTTTTCAAACCACCACAAGTTGCTTTAGATATGTACATCTATGCACTGAAAATGGAGAGAAGGTAATGGCTCCCTGAAGGAACAGGGATGTGGAGTAAGTTCTGACTGTGTTACTGATACAGTCTAAAAGACTTGGAAAGCAGGGTTGCTGTTGTGAATGAGAGCCTGGAAAGACAGATGGTTGAGTGATCTGCCTTCAGTGCAGGGCAACAGATGCTGGAGTAGATCTGCAGCTCTCATACAAAAACTGCTGTAATGCCGCTAGCTGAAACCATGATCATTCTCTGCCCTGCCTACCATGAAGATATCATACCCTAAATTTTTGTGTAGGTTTCCTCATATGTAATTTCCCTTTATGTTGCCAGTACCCTCTGCTTTTGAGTCTGAATTCCTATAAGCAGTTCTTTTGCAAGCAATGCCACAGACCTGGCAAATGCTGTTTTGCTAACTTGCTAATGGTTCACTTCAGGAATTCTCTCTTTGAGGCAGAACTTTTAGAGGTGACCTGTGTGATACTTCCCTTGGAAGGGGCATAATCGAAGGTAAGTCTTTCCAGGGATGGAGTGGATGAGAAGTTGCCCAAGCTGGTTAGTTTAATAGACATCTATTTCTAAAACATTCCCACAGGTGAGAGCAAATTAGTTGAAACTGTTTTTTGAAAGGAAGTAATTAAGTATTAGACTGAAGAATGAGCACTTTCCATTTTGATTAAATTACTTTTAGGTGTCCCAGACTAGACATAAATAGTCTATCAGAATAAATGTAGGAAAAGGTAACTAGTGATTACGGGTGAGTAAGTATGTACATGCCTATCTGGAGAGCACTTCAAAAGGCTTACATTTTCATTTAATGAAAACAATGTTACTGAAAAGTGTCTCAGTTCAGTTTGGCAAAAATGCAGCTAAGATCCCTAGTTTATTTTTTGTCTACCTTTTTATTACACCTGTTTCACTTCAGTGGAATCTCTGAATATTCTAGCCTGCTTCTGCCCAAGAAAAACGACAATCTTGAAGTCATGATATAGATTGAGAGTCAGAAAAATCTTTGATTAATTGTCAGCTGAGTATTGTATTTCTGAGTGACATGAACAAGACCATTAAACTGTTGGTATGATAATTTATGATTAAAATAATCAGAGAATCAAAGAATAACTGTGGCTGGAAGGGAAGTCTTGAGATCATCCAGCCCAGCCTCCCTGCTAAAGCATAATACATACTTTACTTGAAGTATTTTAAGATTCACAGAGGAATGCTGATTCTAATGTTTCATACAGAATATAGTCCTTTGGCACATAATGTGACTTCTTTTCGTATTCAACATATTCCTTCATTTTCTTGAGTTAACGCAGTTACTTGTTGCTTATAACCATCCAAAGTATTTGTTTTCCTCGGTATTTTGTCAGCTTCCAAAGGAATTTAGAGATTGTAGTCTTCATGTTTAGTCAAGAAGTGTGTTTATTCCTTTTATTTTGATTGTCAAAAGTCCATTATATTCCATTACATCTATTATTTTGTGATTTGGTGAACAGGATTATACATAATTTCCTTAGTTACTCTTAGTAATGAGTTTCAGCTATTTGAAATATTTCTGATAGAGTTTAGAATTTACATGCATCTTAGTAACTAGTCTTAATACCAGTGGTTTCACTTTAAATGATTATTTACATAGCATTTGGCATATGCAGCATATAATAATAATTTTAGTAATTATGTAATTTATTATCACACTATATTTACACTGTTAGGCTTCACAAATGTTTGGACCTAATCAGATGAAGCCTTAGGTAGAGTAACAGTTCTGGATTTAATCCTGAGCACTGAGAAAATTTTAATTCAATGTGTAGCTCTTCTTTCTTATTTTGCAGCCGTCTCCATAATGAACTGAAATTCAGCATGTTCGTGGGTGTAAAACAACCTGTTACCGCCTTTAAAGAGAGGACATAAAAATAGCAAAGTAGTTGAACTACTACTTAACTAAAAGGAGCAAACATAGGCTAAGAAGACACTGAAAAACATCATAAAATGTTGGGGGGTGTGCCTGACAAATCTTCTGGAGGTAGCTGAGAAGTCATTTATTTAGTGAATCAATACTCTAGAGAGAATACAAACTAGCTACCTGTATTGTTTGTCCTCACAAGCAATTTGGGACCGTCCAGTTTCTTGCGGAAAGAATGGGAAGAAACTTAGCATGTGTATAATGCATCAAAATTCCATGTTCATATGCCTCAGCACTTTGCTTCTGTATGTATCTGTGGCTGTGCCTCCCAGAGTGCCCACTGTGCCAGCCCGGGCTCACCCTGGCACTGGGCAGCAGCAGGTACAGCTCCCTCTGCCACGCACCCCGGGCTGATCCTGGGGCTTCCTCAGCGCACCCAACTCACGGCACCGGCCCCAGGGCGTGTGCCAGCAACGAGGGCGAGGAGAAAGGAGGGCTCTGCAGTGGGGTTTCCACACGAGTTCATTAGGGCCCCTGACGGGACCTCCTCACCTCAGGGTGTCTCCTCGGCAGAGCACCGAACAAAAGCTGAACAGTAACTTTTATGCCCAGGTGGGAGGAAGGGAAGGAGATAAGGAATTCACCAACCAGGGGAAAGTGGGGAGTAGCCTGAGAGGTGAGGGACACCCTTGGGGGCCAATCTCCCTGAAAGGGAGGGGGACCCCTCTGGCTACAGCCCATCACTCGACGCCTTTCAGGGGCCTTCCAGCAGCAGGGATGGCCCCCATGGCTGATAGACATGTCCCCAGAGGAGGGGAGTAGGGAATGGATACGTGGCTGGGGAGGTGGTGGGGGTGAAGGGGCACAACCAAATTTTGTATAACAATGGAGGTACATGGACTGAACCACAAATTAACATACAACACTGATTATAAAACACACTGCTGCATGTATCCAGTTGCCTCTATTTATGCTGTTCACTCTTAGGAATGTTGTACGGCTGGTGTCAGGGCAGCCAAGAGTTCTGGAAATCCTTGCAACTCTGTCATTGCCTGTACAGGTGGAAGGGACTTGAAGGCAACTTGATTTTGCATTGTGGTTAGAATAATTTTTGAAGTTAGGTAAGACATGGTATGCACACACTGGCAGGTGGGAAGGAGAGGAAGAATTTCCTGTTGTCACCACAGTCCTCTCACCCAAAGCATTTCCGTCACAGGTTTCTTGCTCCACCCAACGGTGTTTCTGTGAGCATGGAGCCCATGCCACACTAGGGACAGCATGCCTCTGGTGTTCCTTGGCATATCTGGAAAGATGGAAGGAGGATTCCTCCCAGAGGACTTGTGCTAGTGCATTTCTGCTGCCTCTGACATGATATGTGCAGAGCCCCACCAACTCTACATTAATTAACACCACAAATTAGAGCCCTGGAATCCCACATGTAGCTACTGCAGAAATCAGCCCATGCATTCTGTGGGAATTTTAAGAACAATTTGAACTACATAAAGTGAGAAAAAAATCTGCTCCTATCAAGTACACACTACCCCAACAATACTGACAGAATATTTCAGCAGTGGAGCTGGGCACATGCCACCACTTATCTTCTAATCCAAAATGTTATCATTATTTCAATGTGTAACTAGCCAGGAAAACAACTACTCATTTATGAGTAGGTAGGTATTTCATTGCAAAATAATACTTTCTAAAAAATAGAACTTTTCACGTACCATTTTAGGAAATGGAGGCGCTGGCAGGATGATGCTATCCCAAACACCATGCATTGAATAGTTTATGCCATCTGTCCTACTGGAATGATTATATTTGGTACAAGTAAATAAGTATGAACCGGGTCAGAGATGTAAACCAAAGCTTCCCCCACAAAAGCCCTCTCTTCTCAGCTCCTGATTATTCCTACGTGTTCCATCTTCAATAATCTAGGGCAGAACCTGCCCTAGTATTTTTTTACATGCATGCAGGCGTTGATTCCCCAGAAAATGAATATGTACAAGGCAACCAGATTCACTATATGCACTGGTCACAAGCATCCAGTTTCTGGGTCCACTGATGAATCAGCCCTCCCAGACACGTATAAGCGCATATACACTCAAAATTTATTTAAAAAGTTGGTAATTCTTATAAATAGATTTTCACCCAGTGAAACTTTCCAGACACAACAGAAATGAAATATGCATTTCAAGGTGACATAATGCCATAAAAGTAGTATTTTTATCTTACATGCATGAGGGATCTTTTGAACAACCTGTGAATGTTTCTATAATAAACAGTAAAACTAAGCCACATTATTTTGGCTTGCTCTGTACACACAGTGTCTGCAAGCATCTAAAGATAGAAGGCAGAATACACTGTTACAGAACAGAGCAGCTGCTATTATCATGAGTTAAATATAGGCTAATTTGGATAGCCTTTTTTCAAACCTTGAATGAGTGTTTAGATTCTCACCAGAAGTAGATGGGTTTAGCATAACCTGAATGATCTCCCCTTATCTTGCAGTTTAGTACAGATGCCCGGAATTCAGCCTGGGCACAGTGTATTTCTGAGAGTACTCCAGGATTTTCTGGCTTCTGAGGTGAAGCCATTGTGTACAATTCCTGAGCTTGGTTGCTGCTTTCACTCCTCTGGTTTCCAGCAGGAAACAGAGAGGACAGGTCTGGCTACACAGCTGGTGACTGTGAGTTGCAATACCGCGATGTGAGCAAGCAGCCAGAGACATGCGTGGTGGTAAAGTTGCACCGCTGAAAATAAACTGCTTTGTGCAGAAAGGCAATGCCTCTCTAAGCAACTTGTGCTTCACTGAACCAGGGACTTCTCAAAACAGACACATCTGCTACTTGTCTTTCAGGTTTTCAGCTCAGAGAATGTGTTTTACTCTAGTTTTCAGAGACATGCTGTGAAAGTGATCTACACTTAATATTTTTTCTGAAAGATAGCAGTACACATCACCTAACCTTGAAATTCTCTGAGGAAGTAGTTCTTAGTTGGCAGATAGGGATAGGATAGCAGTAAAGGTAGTCCCACTGAGCTGGTGGAAAGCTTTATTTTAGCACGTGTCAAACCTCTACCTTTCCTAAAATTTATTGTTTGTCTTTCTGAATATATCTGATCAACTCTAGTTAGTCTTTCACTTAAAGATTCAACTGCTTTTTAGAGATTTTTGGCTTCTCTGATATCTTATTGCAAAAGTGACAGGAATTGTTTGTACAAATTCCTTCCCTGAAAATGAATGGAAAACAGAATCAGGGAAAGAAACTTAGTATAAGACAGTAACTGTGCAGGGGAGGAGCACTTATAAATACAGTCATTTTTCATCGTCTCCCCTCTGTTCATGGATTTCCTCTATTTAAAACATTCTCTTATTTTGTTTAATTACATCACAGTACTAGCCAGCATCAGTGTTTTATTACATCAGCTGCTAAAACCACACTGAGGATATTAATACTTTTTTTTTTTAAATATAGTGTTGTTCACTGTGATTTTCTATAAGGAAAAAGGTAAAATTAAAAAAAATATATTCATTTAACAACTTTAACAGAGTAATGGATGTAGTGATCCATCTGCCATCTGCTGGCATCCTGTCTCTGGACAGAGCTGTCAGAACAGGGTGTGAAATTCAACCTACTGATGCACATTCACAGTATTATTCCAAAATTATACAAGGTTTATAAGCTGAAATTTCAGGCCTCAGATCTCAGCCTAACATTTTGCTGAGTCATTTCCACCAAAACAAAAATCAATGATCAGAAAGGTGATTTACAAACCCAGAACAAATGCATGTAAACAATCTCAGCTCGTGTTCTGTTCTTTTGCCTGTCACACCTTAAAGTCCCTTCTAAGAGTCACATTTCCCTGAGCAGGATTAAAATAGGAGTGCTTGTAGGCTTGATGTGACTTCATTACAGGTGGTGACTCCTCATAAACTAGAGCCAAATTTGTCTCTTAATTCTGTTTTATGTTAAATCACTCTCTTGAATATGTTTGGTTTATTCTTTGGATCACTTACCCCCTCCATTATATTTGAGCTACAGAAGAGTATCTTTTTCTAAGTACTAGTAAGCTAGTACTAAAAACTTAATTAGAAAATCTATGGATCCCAGATTTTGACATTATAGGCCCTCTAACTGGGTATTTAATTTAGTTAGTGATGCTTACAGCTATTCCACTTCAAAGAAAGCAACTTAAGTGTAGCAGCCATTTTGCTAATTTTGTTCTTATCCTCTAGTCTTTGATGGTGAGGATCTTATACCAAGGAATGCCAAGATCAAATCCATTCAGATACAGGGAAGCTGTAGAGTTATTAACTCATTCTTGCACCCTATGTGTGGGGTAATATAGGCGTAACTCAGATGTGAGTTGAAGCAGGGAAGGGCGGAGCAACACAATACAAATCTCACCTCTGTAAAATTGCTTAAATCGATGCCATCAACCTCTGTTGTCCTTTGTCCACTCCAGTGTTTGAGAAAAGCATATGTATATATGGATTCCTCCTATTCAATTTGGTTTTTTTGCTTCTTTCTTTTTTCCTTGGGCTGAATACAACTCAGCCATAACAGAGGTTTGGAATCATAATTTTTATTTTTGTAATAAGCAACATGCAGAAATTAGTGTGTCCATATCAGAAAGCCTTATGTGTGCTTTCTAGCAAGAGGAAGATTGGAAAGGGGTATATCAAACCTAGAAAATGTCTGAGCCAGTGTTTTTGTATTTTCATGACACAGTACTCACATTATGACTGCAGCAAGATCCATGCACAGAGATTTACAAAAATGACATTAGAGAAAGCTGCTGCTCTGTAAGAAGATTGTTGCATATTCCATCTGGGTCTAGACAAACACCCCACAGAAATGTGGTTTTATGGGGAAAAAAGTGATGCAAAAATAAAAAGAAAAATCTTTGTCTCATCTGTGCCCATGAGTTCAGGATTGTGCCTCCCAAGCTTAGTAATAAATGTAACTACTTACAGCTTTTAATATGTGTCACCCCTCTGGTACTGACTACAGTTAAAAAGCAGAGGATGGATTCTGCACCTTTTTATAGCAGCATTCTTAATGAAACATGAGAACTAAAATAAAAATAAAACCGAGGCACCAAGAGGTTAGAGTGTGGGGGAAGCCCATATCTAGTAGAATGGTTCAACCACCTTTTCATAAACCATGGAGGTGTCTGAAATATCATCTATATTTTAATATATATTATAATTCTGCTACTTGTTTTCAAGGGATGTTGTCTTCTTCAGTGATGTGGTGAGTAGGTCCTGTCTGGCAGCAAGCACCCACACAGCTGTTTGCTCACCTGCCTAAAATGATGGAGAGAACATGAGAGGACCAATAGATGTTCTCTGAGAAACCTCATGGGTCAAAATAAGGACAGTAAAGTCACTTACCCTGTACTCTCACAGGCAAAAAAACCCTTGACTTGTGGAATTTAAATTAATTTATTGACAATTAGCATAAAAATTAATTACTGAGTTGAGTCTTTGGAAACAAAGTCCCCACAAACATTCAAGATGCCTTTCTTCCCCATTTTTCAAGCTCAGCTTCACTCCTAGGCTCACTTCACTCCAGGCACCTCTCCTTCACCCAAGTGAGTCACATTCAGTCCCTCCTGTGCAGCAGTAAATGGCACAGGGGCTAGGGCTAGAACACAGTGGTTTCTTCTCTGTTCTTCACTCTTTTCCTCTGTTCCTTTGCTGGTCCTCCATGGGCATCAGGCCCTGCAGCACCTGCGTTGCCATGGAGAAGCTCCCACTCACCTGACCTTGTTGTTCCCTTGTTCTCTCCTCAATTCCCTTGTCTTCTGCCCATCCAGCATTCCTGCCCTTTCTTAAACGCACTTTCCAAGAGGAAAGTGGCTCAGCAGTGCCTTGAGGTGAGTCTGTTGGAGCTGGCAGGAACCAGCAGTGTCAGAGAAGAGAGAACAAAATATTGTTATGTTGTTCTTAGGTGTTATGTCCGAGTCTGTGATATTTAAAATACATGTTTCAGTCTCATTTGAACATGAAGGAGCTAGGATAAGTTACGATGAAATCCACAGTGACTGTTACAGGCAACAAAGAGGTCGATGTGACCAAACCACTGATGATCAAGGGGCTCTATTAGCTGGTTCTGTGTCAGTCTTTCCATATAGCCTGGTGAGAAGGGAATCACACCTTACTGAGGTGTGTGCCAGGTTCTGGACCGGGACTGGCTTTCATTTGGCTGAGCTGAAAGACAAGCAGTGTGAACCTATGACTGCCTGCAGCATCCACACTAGCTTTGCAAAAGTATTTTGACTAAGGACATATCAAATGTTTGTGAGCTGATATATGTGATATTCTGGTTTATGGCTTAAGTACAAAGACTGTCATTCCTAGTGTTAAAATATTTTGGTCTGGTGAAAGTGATTTAGAAGACAAGCTGTTTTAATTAGTGCATAGGCAGAGACAATCTGTTCTGAGAATAGCTGGCAGCATGGGGAAGGGCACAGAGTTAAGAGTAAGTGAAGGGAACAAAAGGAATGTTAAAGAAATGTGTTTTGTTTGAAATGTGTTTTCTCTGCTCCAAAATACAGAGCCTTTTGGAGAGATGAGGACAGCATTTTCCGTGCAGGTATATTACCTTATTTCTAAAACTATGCCATTGGTCATCTAGCCAAAAAGGTAGCCAGCTTGCCTGGGGCCTTGCAGGAATTTGTCAGGAATTCAGGAAAGGAAAAGTTTGGAAGATGGAAAAACCATCTGAGCTCACTGTGAAGCAGCAAGTGTTCCAGTGCTATTTTTGGTTTAGTACTACTGTATACTGGGGGAGCTTTCTATGAAATGAGAGGTGACACTACAGAATCTTGGAATAAGCTTATATGAAATATGCTGTTCACGGAAATATATATCTTCCACATAGTTAGCATTTAGTCTAGTCTGATAATAACTGTAGCTTCTTTTGATCCCCTACTTAATGCCTCCTGCTTCCATGTCATAGGAATATATATCAACTCTATGGTCTCAGTTTGCAAACTTAAAAACACTGTTTGGTGCTTTTATTGTCAACCATCAGGTCAGAAAAATAGTACCTCCGTTAATTCTCCTGAAGAAAGTAGGAGACAAAATAATCCGCTACACTGGCTTTGATCTATTGGGACAGAGGGAGAAAAAAGAAAGTAAAAAACTCAAGGTTTATTTTGACTGAAATTATTAGGTAAGACCAAGACTACTAAAACTCCTGTATATATAATCGAAAACAAGGAAAAAGCAAAGCTGCAGTTATTGTTGGAAAAGATGGATAAGAACTAAATTCCACTGATAGGAGTGTTTTCATTACTCTGTCTGTCCTTACTCCTCTTGGCACTACAGCAGATTGACAGTAGGTTGTTTGAATTCATGTAAGCAAGATGACATCAGTAATGTTGCCACTTAAGCACTTAAGCATTGTCACTGGAAAAGGGAAATTACCCTGATGGGTGCACAGAAAAATCTCAGTTCTTAGATTCTTAGATTACTTCTTTGATGTTTTCCAGATTCGTTCTAGGTGGATTTAAATTGGTCTCATTAGCAGGCACTAATTTATTTATATTTGAAGAATGTCTAACAAATTATCTGCTTCATCACCATGAAAAGAACTTGTGGGTAAACGAACTTAATAAGAAAAAGAGTGGAAAACATCTCTTTAAAAGGTGTTTTAATTTTACTTAGACAGCTATAAGATTGGCTGCCTTTCCTGGAGGAAAGGGTTTGTTGTTATTTTTTTTTGACACCTGTAGAAAGTTCTGTATTCATGCCACAAGATGGGTTCAGATGATTTATTAGCTTGGTAGAAGTTATTTGACAATGTTTGGCTATAAGCTGAAAATACCATTTAAAAGAGAAATTTGTATGAACTTATTCAGATTTCTCAACCTTTAGTATTATATAGAGTGATTATTTATTTATTTATTTATTTTAATAATGACTTGTTGTAACACTGCAATGGTTTACATTTTTGTAGTATTATTACATATTTTGTAGTCATTATTACAGTGTACATATTTGATTAGTAAGTACAATTATGCCTTAGCATTTGTTTTCATCGGTAGCAGTTAGACTCTACTGTGAATTTCCTCTTAATGCATACCTAACTGTAAAAAGACTCCCCCCTTTTCACGTCTATCCTTCATTTCAGGTTTTATTGCTCATTAAGTAATTCTTTTTCTGAGTCCTGCTTTTGTACTCTTTTCAGCAGCTCTAAAAATGCTCTGCCTGATTCACCATTGCTTTCTGCCTTAATTTGTACCCTCAGCTGCTCTGCTTTTGTGTGAGTGACAAAGGTGTGCAATAACCACGAGTCAGGCCTTTCAGAGATCCTTTCATTAACACTGTTACCATTTTTACTTAAAAAACCCAACAACCTTGAGCTGAGTTTATCGCTCATGAACAAGGGGATGTCCTGAACTTTTGTTACTGATTTGAAGGCCATTCTTTTCGTTCCTGTCTCTCGCATGAGACAATTCTGACATATATTGAAATGCATTTTAATTTTTGCTATGTGGAGACTAGAGGAGGAATTATTATGTGTAATTTTGATGCTGGGCTTACTTTTTGTTCAAGGATTCCCAAGAGGTACTTGTCTCCTAACTTCCACAAGGCACTGTGGAAGTTCCACATTACATTTCATTTTTACACATCAGGAAACTGAAGCACTTAGTACAAGTAAACAAGTCGCCTTGGTCAAACTAGAAAGTAAACATCAATTTGGTTAAATTCTCATTCTCAAAGACAAAAGGCAAGGGTGCCAATGTAGGACGCTATGTAACATGATCCATATCACCTCTTCTTTTCTTTTCACTACTCATTCAGTAAGTTGGAAATCCTGCCATTGTGAATATGTGTCCATACCTCTCAAAGAAGATAGATTGTCCTTTGGTATTTTAGCAAAATACTCAAAATGGCTATTTAGAAAAAGAGACAATAAGGAGTCAAATCAGATTTTATATTTTTGTGTTGCTTTTTCCTTTGGTACTTGGCAGTTTCTTCCATGTCTTATATTTGGCATTGTATTACTAATCTCATTGAATTATTTCTATTCATCCAGACACAGAAAAATAGTGCGCGCGCGCGCACACACACACACACACACACACACAAGTAAAATATTAAGTATAGGGATCTTTTTAAACAGTTTCAGAACCAAAAGTATCTATGAAACATGGCATTTTTATGCTATCTGGTTCTGAATGCATCCCAGATCAGAGGAGTACTTAACAAGGTTCTGACACCTTACCTCTAAAATAAATCCTCCTGTTATTACGAGAAGCACAGTATTGCATACACGCTGGTTAGATATTAACCAGTTCAGGCAATATCCCCTCTATATATTACAAAGATAACTTCTGAGATCTTATTTCCTGTCTAGGCAATGCTTTAATCTGAAATGAGATCTCATTTCTGGGTTAAGGGAGATCTTTGATTTGGAAAACTAATTTGGAAATACGACTTACAGTGACCACCATGTTGCTTTTCCAGGATAAACAGAGATTTTATACTGCCACTGAAATTAATCCACAGTAAAGTTTCTAGTAATTTACAGGTTTCTCATGAAATGTTATTGGATGCTGAGTTTATTCACAGCAGAGAAAATCTGAAATAAATCTTCCAGAGTCAATTGTGTTAATCCAGGCTCGCATCAATATTAATAGAAACAAAATCTAAGTATATATTAAATATATATTAATATATATATAAATATATTGAGATTTTATATGATTTAGGAGTGTAAAATATTACAATTACTATAGTAACATATACTCTTTGTTCAAGAGCTTTCCAGTGTGAATTTACATAGGTAATTTTATCTCAGGCTATTTGGTATTTGACATAAATCTTTTTT
>WBMY01003409.1:292980-369260 GCA_013397315.1 Donacobius atricapilla
GGAGTAAACCAATAATACAGCTTTCTATTTTTGAAAATGAGATTTGACCTTCATATTTGTGAATGAAAGCTGGAAATCCTCAGTCTAGAAAACCCAAAGCATGAATTATTTCTACATAAAATTGCAGCTTTTCAGTGGGGGAAAAGGGGTTTATTTTCATTTTAATCGGGGTCCTGTTTGTTGAACGCTTGGTGCTGGTGAGGCCATGTGGATGTACACATACTTGTACGGAGGTGTAAATGTGCACTTTTTCTTACATATTGAACCTGATATGGAGCGTATTGATTGATGCCTTTCTGAAGCTCAGGAATGTTTTTCCAGGTGGAGTTTGTGGTAGATTAGTCCCTTCCTAGTGCATAGAAAATGGGAATCATGATAAACTGGGGCCAGACGCGAGGGCTCACTATTACCTGGGCAGGACTAACAGGGAGAGAGGGTGGTATTCCACCCAAGAAGCTCACAAAAGGCAGAAAGAGACATACCAGGTGACACCAGCACAATCAGTGCGTCATTCACCAAGGACACCGTTCCAGAAATCCACTCAAACTTTTTCTTTTTTTTTGCTGTTATTTCCTTTTTCTAGAATAAACAAGTGAGTCAAACAAAGATCCGGGTGATCTCCACCATCGTCTTCATCCTGGCAGGCTGCATTGTCTTTGTGACCATTCCTGCATTTATCTTCAAATACATCGAGGGATGGACAGCCTTGGAATCTATTTACTTTGTAGTTGTTACTCTGACCACTATTGGCTTCGGGGACTTTGTAGCAGGTGAGCAGCTATGAGCCAAGGTGCTGTGCACAAGGACCTTGGCTCTTAGAATTTGTTTTCTGGTATAGAGAGGAGGCTCTTCACAATGTGTTATATTCCAGTGAAATGATGCCAGGTGTTTCTGTTTGGATTACTGTGCAGTATGACACCAGGCTGATTTAAGGTCCAAGTGCCTTGACATTTGTAGATTGTGAGCCTTCAGCAGTGTAGATAGCAGGAGCCTGGAAAGTCCTGATTACCCTTTATCATGCAATAAATTATGCAAAAGTAAAATTACTTTCCCATTGAATTAAAGATTTGTATTAGTCCATTAGCTCTCAAGCTGGGGCTGACTGCAGAAGCAAGTAGACCAGATGATGAATGGAGGAAGCTTTTACAAAGGATGACTGAGCCATAGGTCTGTTGAATTCTCTGGTCAGATGCAGTAGTAAGCTGCTACTACAGGAGCTGCAGTATTTCAAAACCTGTATTCTGTTTCCTAACCTTGGCATAAATTTTGACATTACAGTAGCCCTGTTAAGGAAAACTCTTGTAGGAGAGAAGGACTAATGGGGTATGTATCTCAGTGTTTGGAGGAGAATCTCCAAGATGAATATAGTATGAGCAGGAACTACAAATATCTACCTATACACAATTTTCGAAGAGGGAATTGAGACAGTTGGCTGGAGAGATGAGAGACACCTTTTTTTTTTTTTCACACAACTGCTTTGCTAACAAAAAGGTGGTGAAAATAAGTGGATTTTTTTTCCCATCACTGCATGACCTCATTCCTGTTAGTGGTCCTAATTAAAGGTGTTAAGTTGCCTGTGTAAAAACAGTCATATTATGCTTCTTAGTCCCTCTAAACAGAATGAGATAAAAACATAAAATAAAACTACAAAATTTTCTTTGCTGAAGAACACTAGGCAAGCCTTTTTTGTAGAGAAGACTCTAATCCTCTTTTATGACAAACTGGCATAGAAGACATGAATTGTTGAGAAAAAAAGTCACCGAATAAAGAAAGACCCATATATATATAAAAGAAAGTTTCATGAGCATTCAGTTACAGAACTGATTGTGTGAGCTTTGTCCATTTTAACCACTTAGATGTGTAAAGCAATTCACTGATATTCTTTGAGTTGTCACAGTGTGAAATAAAAATAATTTACAATATTCTTCTTAATAGTACCACATTTCAGTATTGTTTAATCATGTGATATTTAAAAAGCTCTGAATATTAAATTGTTCTATATGCACGTGATTAGGAGAATATAACCCACAGCTGGGTGGCTACTAACAAGCAGGATTTTTCAAAAATCATATGGAAGACCTTGAATAAGAAAACTTCAGAGGCATTTTCATGGTAAAGAGTATAAGACAGGTGATCACCAGGAGATTTGGGGTTTATTGCTGGTTTTGAGAGAGATCTTCTGCCCTTTTTATTTTCTGCCACTTTAATCTCTCAGTTTCTCTGTTCCTTCAACAGCAGATCAAAAATACTATATCTTAATGGTTAAATCAGTGTCAATGGAGCTATGCTGGCTTATTCCACCTAGAACAAATCCCAGCTCTTGGGAAACTGGAAGGTTTTTGTACTACAGTTGGAAATAAAATTGTGCATGGAGCCTGAAATAACAGAGTTATCTGATAGGCTGAAAAAAGTGGTCTCATATTTTCTCAGTCACCTGATTACTCGGCAAGATAGATCCAGACAATCTGTTTCCAAGTGAGCTTCCACAGGGACATGTGTGATCCGAAGAGGCTTCTTGTACCATAGCAACAGCAATCCTTACCTCCCATTGTTTCAGACTCTTAAAGACTGGAAAAAAAGAGTGTGATTCATGCAGTCTGTGGGGAGACATCAACATCAAAAGCAACATTTGGGCCCCTGCCAATTCTCAAATGTCTGACCTTCCACGGGGGTGTTCAAACACTGTAACTACACTCATATTGAGCCTTGATAAAATTAAAGAGTCATAGAAATGTCTCAGATTGCAAAAGGGAAAATGCTGAACTGTGTTGTCTGGGGATTTTAACAGGGAAACCCCCTAAAATCTCTCTGCAGTCGTACAGAGGTATAGGTGTCTAGCTCTTTCTAACCAAGGCTGGAGTCCAGGAAATATGCAGACCTCTGCCTGGGTCTCCTGGTAAGCTTGCTCTTCAGGCAGGGATTTACACAGGTACTGGGAGGGTTTTTGCTTCTTAGAGATACACAGGAAGTGCAGATGTTGCGTTCAGACTAGGAACATTTATTAATTCTTATTTATATTATAGTCTTATGTACTGTGAGCTATGACTAGCATGCTAGGAAAACAAGATAAAATGGAGACTTTTAACTCTTTCTAAGGTTGTTTAAGAGAGATAATTACTTATATACTAAGGTGACTTATATTATTTATGTTTTTGACTTACTGATGATCACTTGAGGCCCCACAATGCAGGCCCTCTCTACCTAACTACAGAAAACCACTTAAACTTATGAAGAAGAAGGAAGAAGAAGGAGAATAAGGATAAAGAGAATGCTTAAAGCCTTTCATCTTGTCTCCTATATATTACTGTATGCTAAAATCTTTATATTTTACACCTTGTGAGATTACACAATACAATCTAAATTACATGCTTACAANGACTAGGAACATTTATTAATTCTTATTTATATTATAGTCTTATGTACTGTGAGCTATGACTAGCATGCTAGGAAAACAAGATAAAATGGAGACTTTTAACTCTTTCTAAGGTTGTTTAAGAGAGATAATTACTTATATACTAAGGTGACTTATATTATTTATGTTTTTGACTTACTGATGATCACTTGAGGCCCCACAATGCAGGCCCTCTCTACCTAACTACAGAAAACCACTTAAACTTATGAAGAAGAAGGAAGAAGAAGGAGAATAAGGATAAAGAGAATGCTTAAAGCCTTTCATCTTGTCTCCTATATATTACTGTATGCTAAAATCTTTATATTTTACACCTTGTGAGATTACACAATACAATCTAAATTACATGCTTACAACCCCTGTGCTATTACTTAATCTCGGGAGCTTGTCTTAAGGTCTTAAATGAAATGTGGTGCTTTCTTGAGTGTCAGCATCCTTTAACACAGAAAGCCCAAAATTTTCAGCCTCTAGGGTTCCAACAGATACCACCAAGGTGATGATCACTTGTATTGAGGGATATGGTGGTGTCCATGGGGCTATGCAGGCTCTTTGCTGCTTACTCTCTTCCACTCAGGGCTATGCCTGCCTCTCACTGGCTTTCATTCTTGAAGTGCACCTAGCACTCTGATGGGACTGAGAGTCTTGAAAGTAAGGTTGTGGTTTCTTTATTTTGTAAGAATTCCTGTATTTTACTCTGTAGTCGGCGGCAATCAGGCTGCTACTGCACTTTTTTGAGGGTCTTTGTAGTCCATTAGGTTTCCCAAATGTCTCACTTCTTATTTTGCCAGCTCATCCAGAGACTTGCTGAAAGAACAATATGGTATATTTGTTGTTTGGTTTGATCCATATCTCCTATGAAGTCACTGGCAGAAAATTCATCCCTCTGAATGATACCTAAGCAGACTGTATAGCCTTATTTTCAGGGCTATTGCATGGTTGGCTTCCTGTCAGATACCCTGATCTGGAAGACAAAGCTACATTTCTTTTTTTCTGCACACAGAGCTCTCAATCATGTAGCTAAACCCAAAAAAGTCTGGAACCTCTATAACTTAAGGGAATTGATCTTTAAATTTTCTCAACTGTGAGGCTGCAGGCAGTTCAGCATAAGCAGGACTAGCTGTATTAAACTTTTTTGTTGGGCATGTGTTTGTGCTGTTGCAAGTACAGTCAAAGTAGAATTTCAGAGCTGCTTCAGTGTATGAGCAGTACAAAGGAAAGTGTTTACTGGGTGCTCTGGCAATAGGTAATTTTGAAGACTTTTAAATTAAAACAGACTGGATTCCTCCCATCTTATAGGCTTCTTATCAGAACTACAGTGCTGTTGACAAGAGTTAAGAAATACTTTTAGGTGGTCTTCAGAACTGCAGATACTTTGTAATAATTTTAGCACTTCATGTTTGTAAGCATAAGTATATGCTTATTTCAGGAGGAAATGCTAACATCAAATACATGGAATGGTATAAACCCTTAGTGTGGTTCTGGATCCTTGTTGGCCTTGCCTACTTTGCTGCCGTCCTGAGTATGATTGGAGACTGGTTAAGAGTCCTGTCCAAGAAGACACAAGAAGAGGTATGATCATTAATTTCTCAGTGGTTTGTCATTTTACAAGGGAGATTTAAGTGCCTGATTCCTGTTTGTCTAAATAAGGATGCTGCTTACATGAGCAATGCTCAATATGCCCTGTGGTTTACTTCACTGTCTACGTTTTGTATACAGTTAGCTCTGCTCTTTAGCTCCTTCACAAAGGAAGGGAAAAAAGCAAGGAAAGCAACCAAGGTTGTTACACTTCTATCAGTACTCAAAAATACATGGAACACATCAGCAAGAATGAAATTATGGAATGAGATGCCAGCCTTTACTCTGAAACTAGCTATGAAATTGTACTAAAAATTTCAGTGTTCTCGCCTTAAAAATTATGAGATTTTCCAGTCTTTTCCTATGCCAGAGATATGGTTCTGAAGAGAAGTTTAGATTCAAGTCCCTTACTGTGTATTCTGTTTTTAAAAATTTAAGAAACTGAGTAGTCAGCATCAAGAGAACATGGCTAAATTCACTCAGAAACATCCATGATTCAAAGAGGATACTTATTTGATGCTTCCTTCAGATAAGTGTGGAAAATAGAAAGGCAATTGCCACGACATTAGAGCTGAAGCCTGTGGTGGAGGATGTTAGTAATATAATTTCAAATTTTAAGGCAATCTCCCTCTGCTTTTCTAGCAAAGTTTACCTGGCAGGGTTAACCAAATAGCAGTCAAAATTTGACAGGGGGATAGTGCTGTTTCTAATTTTTGAAGGCATCTGAACCACCTAAGGCCTGGTGCATCCCCCATGCATCTCCATTAATAAAGGGGACTGCAGAGACTGTGGCTGTTCTGTTGATCATCAGGCACCTATAGTGGGGAATCTGATCTCTCACATGGATGCAAGATGCCTTCTGCCACAGTGCTAAATGGACACCTGCACATCTGGCCTGCAGAAAACAAGATGACTCCTTGTGGGTTATTGGATGCAAAAACTTGAGTTCAGGCTGTGGCAGCACAAGCAAACCATTGATCACGGCGGGCTCTTGCAGACACTGTACTCCTGAATCTGTTATTCTTTATCTGAGCATGGCCTGTTTTAACTGAAAAAGTGCTTGGTCGTTTATCTTGATTTTTCTCATTTTGGAAGGCATATTTATTGAATACAGCCATCACTTGGTGCATTATTCTTAGCCATTGTTCCAGCCTCCAGTGCAAAGGAGTAAAACAGAGAAAGACAGTAGGACATTCAAGGACATGCTTATAGTGCCCATTCAGAATATATGTTGAGAACTCCTCCAGATGGCTTGACAGTGGGGAATTTGGACAGTTGTGCAATGGAGATCTCCATTAAAGACAGCTACATTTGTCCCTGAAAATGAACCCTAGACTGGAGGAGTCAGAGGGCCACCTGAAATTATCTAGTGGGTACTTAATATTAACTGCTCTGTGACTCTGTGGCTCTGAACAGAACCTTCAGTGGGACTGAAGCTGCATCCATGAGCAATACAGGAAAACACATTCCTGTACTTCTGCACTGGTTGTTGTGCTATTCTGAAGCGTATTGGTTTAACTATATGTGATTAACTTCTCCCACTCTTGACCATCTACTGCTGACATTATGTGGCAGGAATTTTGTTCCCAATGAAGAATGGATTAGCATGAACATGTCCCATCACATAACACAGCTATAAAATGTGTGAGGTATCAGAGTAACACAGGCAGAAGAGTTTTATTTCACAAAAGCCATCCGTTGGTGTGTTTAGAGTTTGCCCAGTATAAGTCCTTTGCTACAGAGGTTTGGGTCCAGATGGATGCAGTGGAGATGGGACCACTCCCCAGTTTCATGCCAGAGAAGAAGACGTTTGTGCTACTGTTCTACAGGCAAGATTTTCCTTCTTAAAAAAATTAATTTCTCTTTCTTCATGTTGTAAAGGTTGGAGAAATAAAAGCCCACGCAGCAGAGTGGAAAGCAAACATGACAGCTGAGTTCAGAGAAACACGGAGGCGGCTCAGCGTGGAGATCCATGACAAACTTCAACGGGCGGCCACCATCCGGAGCATGGAGCGCAGGCGCCTGGGCCTGGACCAGCGAGCCCACTCCTTAGACATGCTCTCTCCTGAGAAGCGCTCCGTCTTTGCTACCTTGGAAACAGGACGCTTCAAGGCCTCCTCTCAGGAAAGCATCAACAACAGGCCTAACAACCTGCGCCTTAAAGGGTCAGATAAGCTCAACAAGCATGGGCAGGGGGCGTCTGAGGACAACATCATTAACAAATTTGGATCGTCCGCTAAGATGACCAAAAGGAAAAACAAAGACCTCAAAAAGACCATGCCTGAGGATATGCATAAAATTTATGAGACCTTCAGAAACTATTCCTTGGATGAAGAAAAAAAGGAAGAGGAGAAAGAGAAGATGTGTAATTCCAAGAACACTTCCAGCACTGCAGTTCTGACCAACTGCATCCAGCAGCACTCAGACCTGGAAAATGGAGCGATTCCCAATGAAGCCAAAGAAAGGGAGCATAAAAACAAAGTGTTACTTTAAGACAGAAGTTAAATGTAAAAGATGCTTGACTTGAATTAACAATGTTGATGTTTTTATACACATATATATTGAGACACGTGCCTTATACAGACTCCCTATTCAGTCTGAATTATATAGCATCGAAGAATATTTCACTGTGCCATAAAGACTCAAGCTTGCTCTGCCAAAACAAATCAGGAACACAGCACTGCAGAATGGCAACAGAAAGCTACGCACATGGAAATTTCAGCCTGTATACGATTACCAGGGCAAGACACAAAGGAAGGGATTGAACCATGGCAGTATCACCAGAGGGCTACTACCATGGTGTGATATTAGACAAAAGGCAGCTATGCAAGAAGAGCCTGTAAAAGGGATGAAAAACAGCATATCTTTTGAATGGAGTATGCATCCATTAGGCCTTGCCCTGGTGATTAAAAAGAGGAGAAATCATTGGAGTGAACTAGAAACTTTCAGTAAAGCTTAGTTTACATTTTGGCACGTGATCCAAGCTAGATTTTTTTTTTCCTATATTTGAGTCAGATGCATTACCTTTCTAAATGCCAAAAGAATGTCCATGGATGCAGCCAGTAGCTGGGTGCTGGTTGGAAAATCAACACAGACATAAGTAAGGGTTGCATTGATCTTTTTATTAAAAAAAGAAACAAACAAAAAACAAAACAAAAAAAAAATCTGTGGGTATTTATCTTAAGCAATGAAAAAAAAAACAGAAAAAAAAGAAAAGAAACGTGGATTTTTTTCTCATGTAGGAAAATTCAATGTAAAGTCACAGCAAGAAAGTGCATATGAAGAAAAGACAACATCTCATGCTATATTGTTTAAAAGAATAGAAACATCAATTTAATGATATTTGGCTAAAAGTGTAAAAGGTTGAGTTTTTTTTTTTTTTGGAAAGAATTTCTCATTCACACTTTCTACCACTGGAAAAAACGCTTCTATTTTAATGCTGTAAACTATAGGGACAGAAGGGAAGTTATAGCTTTTGCATGTCAGCAAACTGTGGTTCTCTAGCTGAATCTGAATTTTTAAAAATAGACATAACAGCATATACATGATTCAAATGAGGGCCAGGGCTACCATATTATCTCAGGGCTCTCTGCTCCCTTTTGCTGGGTTTGGTTTAGACATAAGCTGCTGTCATAATCTTAAAAAAAAAGAAATTTAGGAAAAAATATTATGGTAACCTTTTAAGTGCTTATAGCTTTAAGTGCCATTAATGTCATATTTTGTAACTTTTTAAACAAGTATTTTGAATTATTTGGTTTATTTCCTTTCAAATACTATCTTTGTTGGAAATTTGCTTTCCATTTTACTGATAAAAACTAAACATGAGCTCTCTGCATTTCTAGACAATTGAACTGTAATTAAACTGTGGGCATTTAAAAAAAAATCCTTTGTGCTGTCTGGGCATATGGATATGAAACATAGAATTGTGTCTAGACTTCACAGTAAATTTTCAAAGAAAAAGCTGCAAATTAATTAATGGGAATTGCAAAACATATTAAATTTTTTACAGTGTCAGCCTGTGGGCTACTGGGAGGGCCATTGCCGATAGAAGATTTTGCATGCTGGAAATGAGATACACATGATTGTTCCAGCAATGCTTTCCCTGACCTGTCACAAAATCCTAAATATTCTTGCAATTCAAATTGTAGGCTTATAGGTAAGGTAAACATGGATGTTGATTGCAGAGACTCTTGCAAGCTTGTCAGACATGGAGACATCCACACGTCATGCAGACACGGACTTTTGGAATTGCATGCTGATGTCTACATACACAAAAATGCATGTATCATTCCCTGATACTTCCTGAAATTTAATGCACAATAAGACAACTCAAAATCAAACTAGCCACCAGAATTCAAGATTGCCATGGCTATGAATGGAAGCATGGCAGTGTGAATGCAAATTTTGGGTATATATATTTGCATATCTAATGACTCTGCTGCATTTGCTGGAGTAAGCCAAATTCCACTAGTGCGGAGGAGGAAAGAAGTTTTTAGTTCATTTCTCTGCTGGTTCACTTTTCTTGAAATGTCTTACCATCATTCTAATTTCATTATCTGCCTGAAAATCAAGGATGAAAAAGCAGTGTTTGAAAAATTTCAGGTCATTTGGGATTGTTCTAACTCAATAAGATCCGAGAGAAATCAAATTCTGCTTACTTTGTGAATCCTTTCAGAGTGCAGGGCTGCACTCTGGCTTCACCTTACCAGAGGCAGGGCAGTAAGCCCAGTCCCTGGGGAAGGTTCCACTTAACTCCAGAGCTGCAGTGGCTTCGGGAGACTTTTGTGCCAGACTGCCCCGTGCTTGGCTTCACAAACAGGCACATGATGGCTTGTGACCATCCTCACATCCCATCCTCCTCAAGCCCCAGGCAAGACACTAGTAAGGTGCAGGTCTCCTCAAGCACTGGAGCTCTTTACTGCAGCCTGTTACTGCTGATTTTGGGCAGGCCTTGAGGGCCACATATGAGCAAATGTTCTGAAGTCTCATCCAGGAGCATCACTAATTCTGTAGTGCCACGATGGATGAAGTGTATCTGGATGTACCAAGGCTGTTCAGATCTGATGTTTTATTGGTAGGAGGTTAGGAGTGAAAGCTAGTTTAGATTAGCATTAGAATTCCAGAAAAGGTTAATCGGTGCTGAGACATACAATTTGGGTCTGAGAATTGAAGTAATTCCTTGTTACATCATCCTTTGCATTTAGGAAGGATCTGGCACCCAAAAGCATCTCATGCAACTCTGAAAATATGCAATACATTCAATTTTGCAAATAATTTTCCTTGGTTACCAAATGCCAAAATCAACATCATGCATACAGTGTTATCTGTTCCTCAGATGAGATCTTCTCACACGAAATGCTTGCCTGCAATAGAAAAGTTCTGCATAGTCACACAGACCTCTGTAAGGATATGGGAGAAGCATTTTCTGTATGTGAAATATAAAGTTTAGCCATAGCCACGGTGTTTTTCTGATTAGGGTCAGGGAAAGTAACATCTGTCTTATAGGAATTGTCTATGTGTGTAGGGAGTTGGACAACAGGCAAATCACAGAAAACAAGTCAACATGGAGAACTGAGGGGGCAAAATTTGTTGGGCAAATTCAGAACTGTTTTCTCTGCTGTAAGAGAAGGACAGTGACATCTTGGCATAGTTTTAATCTTAACTCTCTGAGTTGTCAGTCTGCCCCCTGTCCAGATTCTAAGTGATGGTGTGTGTGTCTCACTCTAGTTTCTGTGTGGCCATGCCGTGCAGGAGCCCCTGGATGACATTTTATCTGCTGTTTCTTCAGCATTCCATGGTTTAGGATATAAAAGTTCAGGGACTAAAGGTGATGCTCAATAAACTCTCAGTGAGATACTGAGCAGAGCATTTGATGCCCTTTTATATGAAAGCAAAATGTTATTTCATTCCTCTCCGTTTCTGTGTCTGTGAAACATGCTGAGAAAGTTGCCAGGCTATGACAGGAGTAAATATTTTCTGCTAGATGATTGCTTAATAAATACCTCAATATACATAATTTTTGTTATAATATGGAAAGTGCATACGGTGTATTTCATAGGGGGCCAGACATCTCAACACCTAAAATGACATTTTAATGAGCTAAATTGCTTTTCCCCTTTTAAAGGGCATCCCTTGGTTTTAATTTTCTGCAACAGTTTGAGAGAGAATCTCAGTTCAAACATCAAGTGTTTTTATGGCTAAAATTCTCATCCTCTGGCATTTAGTAACACCAATAAAAAACTTGTCACATTATTTCTAGTGAGCCTGTTCCACCATTATAGAAAAGTTTTAGCAAAAGTAGTCTGAACCATATCTAAAACTTCTTTATCTAAATTAAGCCCTTTACCATCAGCCTGAAAATAAGAAGTCAAACAAAAGGGTGAGTTACTGACTAACTCTCCGATCCTGCCCTGAGCATAACATGACTTGACACAGGAATTGGGACCTGAAGTAATAAAGGAAACATGGATTTTCTGTAGCTGCAGCCCTCACACACAGAGGATGACTCAGCTGCTGTAACCCTACAGCTTTCAGCTCTGCAGTTCCACTTTCCACTGCCTTGTGCAGGAGAATTCTGCTATGCCACTTCGGGAATCCTTCTGAACCATTAACCATCATAAGCATTGCTGAAGTTTTGCAGATACTGGTTTTCAAGAGATTTGCAATCTCATTACTGCTAAATAGGGAACAGTATTTCTAATAAGTCCTAGAAATAATAGTAAATAAAATACAATAATCCTCCCCCAGTGACTTATATTCATGAAACCTGATTTGGATTGTGGCCATGAAATTATAAATCACCTGAGCTTCTGCTGCCTGGCTTTAGGATGTGTCTAGTACCGGTCTGCTGCCTCCAAAACCATTAATGGACTACACCAGAGACTTTCTGCAAAAATCTCTAACCCATAATAAATGAAATTATGTCTGAGTTCAGGTTATTAAAACCTTGTCCTTAAAAGACCTTCATTTTTCTGAAGTATTTGTATTTATGCTGTACATGGGCTGTTTGTTTGCCAGCTTTGGTTTTCTCAGGGGTTTATTTGTGTTGCCAGGTTGCATGATGTCTGCTACTCTCACTTTTCCCATTGTCCACTGGAAATAAATTACAGGTAAAGACCAAGCATCATGTTATGTTGTACTAACCTAGAGCAGGATGTTTCCTACTAAACAGATATGAATTTGGGAGGTGACTGGGGACTGTTTCAGCCCTTCCTGTACATTAACTTGTTCTGAGATATGTTTTGTCTAATCTAGGCCAAGATCTGCCCCTGTAAGTCTTTGCAGTACAGTTAAGCTTGCTTGTTATTTTTTAAACTTTTTATAGCAAAGGCCTGCTGTTACAACTCATCTCTACTGTGCAATGTATACTTACTGGAATAACATTATATCAATCTTAAACAGAAATAAGTTCAGCTTCAGAAACAGTTCCCTAGGCATTTAAATATCAATGAAAACACAAGGCAAATCAACGCAAATCTGTGTAACTCAAATAAAGGCTTGTAAATTAATGTATGGAACGGGTTGGCTGAAAGGTATCACCAAAAAAATGTAGATCCGAAAATTCCTTTGGGTTGCTGAAATTTTCCCAAGGTCCTCCTATCCTTTACTATCAGTAACAGTTGCTCTCCTTAATAAACTGCTAAACTGGGCTGTATTTATTCCTCCTGCCACTGCAACTGCAGTTCATTGTTAGTCTCTGTTGACTTGCGCTGTTGTAATCACTGAGGAAGCAGTTGCAAAAGCTAATTTGGAGCTGTCCTGATGTAGCCAGTGCACGGCCTGTGAGCTGGATCATGGTGGGATGGGAAGGTCACTCTGAAGGCAAGCCTTATCCACCACACTGGTGAGTTCTCAGGAACCCGATGAAGAATGGCCCCATGCTAACACCCCTCACGTGGCACACATAACTGGCTCTTGCACACAGATTTACTGGTGATGCCTCCTCTCTCCACGCAGGTAGTTGCAAACTTCCTGCACTTCCTCCTCTCAGGTTCTAGGTCATATCTGAGCTAAGTCTTATCACCAGGAAATAACAGGCCTGCTGCTTTTGTGAGAAAATGGACATTTCTGTAGCATTTAGCCTTTTGAGGCAAAGAGCTTTCCCTTGCTGATCTTGAGAGCAAAGCAAAGATAGGTGATACTTGGCATGTGAGAGAGAATTCTATTGTCTCCCAAATATATTCTATCCCCAAAGTCCTTTTTATTGTGAGAGCTAGATGCTTTCCAGAGGAAAACTTATGGTACCTCTTGTGAGATGTAAGCCAAACATACCAGCTTTCAGCCTACCATTTAGCAGTTTCTCAGATCCTGAATTCATATAGTAGCTTTAATTAGAAAAAAGCAGAGTTTCTGTCTAGATCACATCTTCCCAACAATTTAAATTTATTCAGGGCAGTGTATCAATGTAGTTTTAGACTGATTTTTTTCCCGAGTTCTAATAGAACTTGATCTGGACCTTGGACAGTGCTGAGAAACCACTACTAGTAATTTTAAGCTTTGTGTTTAAAAAAGAAGTTTCTTAAAATTTGGGGAAACATTTTTTTGGGATACTGTTCTACTATTTTCTCCTGATCAACTTCAAATTATTACTACTATAAGCAATCAGTAAAACCACTTGCAAGGATATTCTATCTACTTTCTTTTCTCTTTCCCTCTTTCACTCTTTCTGTAAGATTCAATGGTGCTTTAGAAAGTCATTCTCAGAAAAATGAAAATTTCAGAAATGTCATTACGAGGGTGCAGAGAAGAATGTGCTTGTACCAACTTGATAAGTTTTGCTGCTATTGTCTTTATTTTATGATGTAATGTCTTAAAAGATTAAAAAAAAAAATTGCAACAAAGACCATCCAGATGAAAACACTTTTCCTGTTGGTTTTTTTTTTCTCTTTCTGTTGTCTTATCATCCAGCAAGGGGAGAGGAACTGTAATTAATGTCATTTGTGTATCTCTAGTAAACTGTGCATTGCTGGTAATATCACTTTTGCTGGACCTTTGATCTTCTTTTTGTCCCTTCTACCTGTTCTCCCTGGTTGATGATCCAGATTCCTGTATTTCCTGGCTGTCTAAATTGGGAAGCCATGGTGCTGGGCTAGTTTCAAAAGAGAGACACAAATTTCCAGCCATACTTCTACTCATACTTAGCCATTTCTGCATTTAGTGACCAGTCAATAGGGAAGCAAGAATCAGAACCTTGAGGAGGCTCTGTCTCTCTTTCCTAGTTTCTTTACATAGAAATTATTTGGCAGGATGACTAGAAGAAGTTATGGATGGAAAGATGAGGTGAAGCTTTTTGACCCTGGGAAGCACATACAAGGTCAGGCTTGCCTTCTACTGTGAATTCTTTTGTCTTTTTGCAGCTTTTTTGATGTTTCTGCATTGACTTTCTATGTTGGGCCTCAGTTTCGCAAAAACATTGTCTTGTTTTTCCTTTAGCTTGGGAAATTGCAACACAGGCCATTCTACTCACAGAGGGTGCAAACTCTTGAACCATGGTTCCTTTTGTCAGCAAAACAGGGTGATAAAAATTTCCAGCGATCTTGGTTCATAGTTCTACATAGTGTGGACAGAGACCCTTCATGGCTGAGCCTTTGTTTGACTTTGAGAAAAAGAAAAAGCCTTCTCTGGACTGAGCAAAACAATCTCCCTTGTATTTGTGCTACTTTTTATACGCTGTTTTTGCTACTCAGTTCATACTGATTCTTGTTGCTTGTTGTGTATTAACTGTGCACGTCAATACATATTTCTCCAAAGCCCACCTCCATCTCCAAAATTCTCTCTCTCTTCCCTTATAAGCATGAGTCACTTAATTACTTTAGCTACTCTGTATCACTCTTACTTTTCATACAAACATGGTTATTTGCATTTTCTAGTTTGTGCACATTCTGTTTCACTTGATTTCCTGGTCCAGACTTTATCAAGCTACAGCTGTTTGCTCTGACTTTGTGACCTGGGAACCTTTCATGCCTGGGATATAGAGATGGTACTTAAGTTTCTGGAGTCCTCCAGCAAATTGATCCGTTTAGCAAACTGACCCACCTCACTGTTCCAAGAGATGATTGAGAAAGACAAAGAAAAGAAGAAGAAACCCCAACAAACCAGCTAAAAAACAAAGGGTGGATGTGTGACAAATTGTGAAATACCTTTTATTTCTCCAAAATCTGGATGCAGGATGCAGAGGGTTGCACTAAGATTCTTTCTCAAAAACGATTTTCTCAGTACAGTCTGCTGTTTTGCATAATAGCAATTATTTTTGAAACAAATTGTTAAATGGTAGAAAACCAAAGTTGCTTTAAAAACAATAAATTAGTATACAAAAATAAAGTAACATGCTAAAAGTGAATGGTTCAGGAAGGAGTATCCCACAGAGATTTCACAGCACAGTTTTTGGCCTGGCAGTTGTCGCTGCTTTCTAGCAAAGTTTTAGATCATTTCCACGAGGCACCCTGGAGACTTTCCCCATTGAAGATGACTGCTTCTGGGTCATCCCTTCCTTTCACTCTGGCACAAGGTGCTGATGTTTTTCATGATGGAGAACTCTTTTGACAGTGCCATTTCTGAAGCAGAGCAATGTAAATGTCATTACTGGATGCAGGTTAAACAGGATGGATGGATGCCATAGGTCTGACTTGAAGCAATTAGCTAAATGGACCTGTGCCACTATTTCCTTCTAAGTACAATTATCTGACTGGGAAGAATAAAGCAGTAAATTAAGACTGTATTACATTCCAAAGCATCTGGTGACTGTGAATCTTGGTTGTGCATATGAAGAACTTGCTGCCCCCTT
This sequence comes from Donacobius atricapilla, assembly GCA_013397315.1. Classification (NCBI taxonomy): domain Eukaryota; kingdom Metazoa; phylum Chordata; class Aves; order Passeriformes; family Mimidae; genus Donacobius; species Donacobius atricapilla. Next base: position 308,748 of record WBMY01003409.1, read on the forward strand.
GCATGAATATCTGGGCAGAAAAAGAGACACAAAAAATTCCACAAAGGACGGAGGTGGGTCCTGCACGTCCCTTCTTCCTACAGAGTTTGTGGGAAAGAAATACTCAGTGAGTTCCAGGGCACAAGCTGGGAACACTGAAAAAGAAACAAAACAGCACATAAACTGAAGCTGTTTGCAGAGTCATTAAAGACAGGAACCTCATGAGATCATTTTTGTGGTGTCAAATTACAGGCCTGGGAGTGACTTTTAAGATGTTTCAGCAGGAAAAACAAGAACCTTGGCAATCAGTCACACTGTTGAAGTGTGGAGGCTGGAACAGGGCTAATCGATAACTCCTCCACAGTGAATAGAACAGCAGGCATCTGAGAGATTAAGCACAAACGAATGCTGACTGTGTGTTTTGTAACAAGAGAAATAATAGGCACTATCTGAGTAACAACAAGATTTCAGGTGTGCCTTAGATGCCAAGATACAAGTTGTGCTGTCAGATTTACACCGAAGTGTTTAATCCTCCAAACAGGGGTATCTGTGAGACAGCAGCCTACTCAAGTGTTGAGCCCAGACTCCATCCTAGAGCAAGTCCATCTTGTGGGGAATTCATGCTGTGCTGTGAAGTCAGTTATATTCTTTCATTTCCATTTCTCAGTCTGACGTAGCTCAATTTGACAAACTAAACGTATTTTGTCAAGCTAAGAAAGGAACCCCAACCAAATACAAAACAGCAACAAATATCCTCTTAAAGGCTGTAATTGGCACATTTTTCCCCTTGGATTCCTTCAGCACAGCTGCCTGCTGAGAATGATTTATAACAGCATTTATAATGTTTAGAAACAGCAAGTCTTGCTGTTTGAAGAAAGGTGTATGACTGCATTTCTCACAAGAAGGAAAAGAGGAGGAATTTCTGAAATCTGACCTTGTCTTAAACTGGAAAATAAAATTTTTACTATCTCATCCTGCAAATATGATTTCCTTTTTAGCAGGAAGTTATTCTATATTCCACAGCTTAACAAGAGCTTTAAATGAATAATTTCATTCCTGCTTTTGATTGCTTAAGTTTCCTGCCTTGCTAAGCCTTCACTAATCTATGAAAACAGGTGGCTTCCTCTCTGTAGAATGTATCTCCCTCCTTCAGGCTGAGCACTAATAAATTAGCCCTGCCCACTTGCAATCCGGTATGAAGCAATCCAAGCTAGTTAGCTCTTATTTGGCAGTTCCCAAATAAGGCAATTAAAGGCAACAATAAAAGCGGTTCAGGCTGTGCTTGGCAATTTCTCTTACCCCTCATTAGTCACACATCCTGCCCTGGGTTTCTGATTCCTGCTTGTCTGCTCCACACTAGCACCCCTGGCTAGGGGCTTGCCTACAGTAAGTTTAGTCTCAGTTCTCTGTAAGGGGGTTGCTGATGTATGTTTATTTTATGTGTAAGGTCAAGCTGTGAAGGCCAAGATAATGGAGGTACTTTCTATAAATATGATAGTGACTATCATATTTGTGGTCCAAAGGCTCTTTGTCTTGAGTACAACCATCTCTGGTGTGTGGCTCTCTGAATATTGGTCTAGGCACACTTATCTGCTATTAACATGTATAGTACACTTCCATTAAACCCCTAGATGATGAGAAATGAGTACACTGGGGATGCTCTCAGGTGCTGAAAGAAGTTCCAAAGAAATAAAATGTTATATGTCAAACCTTGTAGCTTAATAAGAGGAAAGTGTTAAATCTTTTCCTCTCCGTGTCTGGTGGTATTGCTTAGTTATTCAATCAGTTTGTTGGTCAGTCTGTACAAAAAATTAAAAGGAGACCTACAGGTGTCTATAGGACCCAGAAAAGGGAATTTGTTTTATAGTACTGTGTGGTTTGGAAAGGAAAACTGTCTTCCAGGGAGAAAGTGAAGAATCTTTGGAAGAGGTTTTCATGTCCATTAATGTGATCATCAATAACTTGCATCGCAATCAGCGTGTGTCTGTGGTGCAGAAAGTCAGAAAGCGTTGGTTGAAATGTCAGCCTGTCAAGCCCCAAATCCGGATATGTCGGGGTCCCTCGGCCAGGCAAGGACACGAGCGCGTTACTTCTGTGACACGGATGGGTGTGGGGACGCTGCAGGGCCAGCTTTAAATGAGGAATACTGCAGAGTAGGCAGAAGTGAGGTTTCTTCTACTGTGATAAGGGCCCTTCTTTGGCATCTCTGGTCCATTTAGAGACAGAAGTACTCACTTTATTTCTGCGTATTTTAGCAACTGTAACAGCAAAATCCTTACCTTTTTGTTTTAACAAAAAATTCTGCCGTATCTTGATGGGTGCTAGTAGATTTCCAGGTAAGCGAACTCTGCTAAATAATAAGATTTGGTTTTCTAAATGTCTTTTTGGAAAGTAAAATAGGAGTGGATTGGATTAAAGGGTGCTATGTTTGAATCAGATGTTTGGATCATCCCTTGAAATAGGGATTTGATCAAATATTAGATGCAAAATTGCACAAGACTAGCAACATACTATGACAAACCTGGGCTAAAGACAGACTGGAAAAGAGATGAAATCTTGGTAAAACTGGAGTTCAGAATTACTGTTCTTTCCGGTCAATGATAACCTCTGGAAGACAAAAAAAGAGTACTATTTGTGGGTCAAATTGAATTGTAATAATATCTTCTCAGTGAAATACAAAAGCAGTAAAAAGACTCCAGTCAAATTCAATTGGAATTAATTATAGTTTCAATCTGAAAGCAAATGTCACATTTCCATTTAAAATGAACTTTTCCCTGAAAGTTAGAGAAGCCATCTATTACTTCAAATGAAAAAAAAAGGTTTATAAAGGAAAAAAAATACTTTGTCTTTTTTCTTTTTTTTTTTTTTTTTTCCTTTCAGATGAATAAGCAACGCATAATTCAACTGAATTTGGTTTGTCAGCCCAAATGAGAAGTCAGATGGTTTAGCCAGCAGGAGGCATATATGGCTCAGGTAGGAGCAGGATGGTCCTTTCCTGTTGTACACTAAGTTTCTGGGCAGCTCTGAGGCCTGCTCTCACCAGTGTGCATTGAACACAATCACTAAATCATTAGAAAAAACAAGCTCGTGTTTTAGAAACAGACTTTTCCCATTAGGAGTTTAGTGTAAGGAACCAATTTTCCATTGAACAGCTACTGCTAAGGTTTGGGCATGTATGAACTCCTGATAATTTAAATTATTTTGGTAGCATAGTAAGTGCTACCTATGTATTAATTTAAATTCTAGACACAGGATGTTTTCTTCCTTGAGGCTTATGTTTCAGCTTCATATTTAATGTACTATGTTGTATTTTTGAAGTCAGAGAATTTACATGAAGCACTAGGAAGATAGGAGAATGTGAAGTGCAGAAAAAATTATAGTGTTGTTAGTGATGTGATGATTAATATTTACTTCCTTTTTTTTTTCCCAGTGGAACACTTCCTTGCCAGATCTCATGTGCTAAGAAATAAAAATTAATTATTGTCAAAATACTTAGGAAATATCCTTTTTCCTGCTTTATAGCAAAGGAAATGAAATAGATTATTCAAGTTACACAGAAACCTGTGTCCAAGAAGGGGTTTTAACTCTAACTTGTTACTATCTGCTCAAGTAGCTGACCAGCCATGCTTTCTTGACTATACCATGGCTCAGATATCGCTTTTCCTATAAATTGCTAGATTAAGCTTCAAGAGTATTCCATGTACTCTTTTTAAAAGTTAATTGCTAAATTGTAGTCAGGCTTGCACAAATTAATTAATTCACTTTTATTTCTCTTATGTCTGCTTTATGGGAAAATCTTTGACTTACATCACCTCATACTTGTCATGGGGTTTCTGTCTCATGATGTGTGCTCTGATCAGTTATTGAGTACTTTAGCTGTTCCTTCATGTTCACCACATAAACCCCGGCCTTATTTGCTGAAAGCACTTGCACCCACACTCTGGATTGGTCTTTTCTCATGTGCTTTTCAGTAGTGTCATGTGCATCAGGAATGATTCACAAGCACTGACTACCTGTCAGGGGTGCTGCAGGGAAGTAAGGCAGTGCTATTCCTCCACTCAGAGGGCAGAATAAAGCACAAAAAGTGTATTTCCATTATCACCATGGGTTCAGTCTGAGGAGTTTGGAGCCTGAGATTTTACTGTAGTACTATGTAGCACCCTGGGGTATAACAGCTCCAGGGGTAAATGTCCAGAAAATGAGGATGAAACAGATTCTGATCACCTTAGAAAATGTAGGTTATATGGCTTCAGAATTTCCAAGGAGAGATAGGAGAAAGTGTGCAGTTTTCTACCGTGGCATTTAATTTCCTAAGCCAAGAGATCTCTCCTTGTTTCTGTATCAGAGTTTTTGAACACATACCACATCCTGGAAGGATACAAGTGTTTTCATTAAAGTAAAATGCTTGAGGAATGACACTTGAGACTTACTCTTTCCTTCATTCAGCACAGAAGAACCTTGTTAGGTAAGGCATCAAGAATGCTTGCTATTATAGCAACTTTTAAGATGCCAAAGAGGTAACTGGATTTGACCTGAAGTTCTTTCCAAGTTCTAATAAGATCAGAGAAAAGCCTGGCATATCTTGATCCATGTTGGAGCAATGGCAGAAGAGGAATATCAGTGCACGAGGATACTAATCCATCTGTAAAAATGAAATACAGCATAAAGAGTTAAAGAAAACCACTACCATAATGCAAATATTTCCCTGGTAAGAGAGTGAACTTTTGGTGATGTATTATGAATAGCCAGCCTTTCTGTGCTCTGGGTGTATTGCATACTGCTTTTTTTTTTAATAAGCTGTGGAGAAAAGTGAAGGGTACATAGATAAGACCATGGATGTTTCAGAAAATATTTCATGTGTGCAGTTGTAGAAGATGTTAAATTTGCAGTAGATAGTATATGAAATACAAAAATCTCCACCAACCTATAGTGTTTTGTAGTTAATCAGAAGCTCAATAAAAGAAAAGGGCAGTTTTCCAGTTGAATTATTTCAGAAAGTCATGGAGCTCCAGGTTTCTAAAAGGGCGTTAATGGGAGCACTCACAAGAATCCAGGACAATCAGATCCACAAATAGCACAGTTTGCACTCTTCTTACTTCAGGCAGAATTTTTATTTTGGCTTTGCAACTACCAGACACCATATTTTGGTTAGTTTTTTTTTTCATCTTAAATATTTCATAAGTTGCTCATGGATTTTGAGTAATCCTTTGATCAAAGATGGAAACAATGGCTCAGTTTTGGAACTGTCTTCCACATGGGCAATGCATGGGGACCTCACATCTCTTAACATTCTGTCCCCACTTCCTTCAGTTAATGAGAAACAGGAGAGTAGTTAGTGAGGAAGATCCTGAAATAGGACACTTCTCCAGAGGGTCCTACTACACCAGCACTCAGTCTCCTTTTCTCACTTTTTCTCTTTTTGCTTGCCAAGCGCTGTATTTTTTGCAGTATCCCCTTTTCCCTCCCCCAAGTCTTGTGAACATCAGATGTTACCAAGGCAGATGTTATCAGTCCTTTCAACTGTGCCATCTGATGAAGCTGACACTTAGAAGATGAGGGGTTTTGATATGGTCAGTTGTCCTGGCAGGGGGAAAAGAACAGGAGCTTCCAGCAAAGGAGAATAACAGGAGAGTATGAGGAGTGCCCTCCCGAGGCAGTCTGGCCACTCAGGAGCTAGGGAGTGGGCTCTTCAGTGCATCCCAGCGCCTCTTCTGCTGCTTACGGAACAATAAGCACTTGCTTTTGGAACTGGGGGCTCTCATGTTCGTCCCCCCTGCTGTCCTCTTATACATACTTTAGTGTGTTCTGTGTAGAACATTTTCTTCTAAGCTTGACACTTAAAGCTATCCTGGAAGCCACTCCAATATACTAGATCTATCCATATCCATCTTCACCCATCCCAGAGAAGTCCTTTATGAGCAGATACCCTTATGGAAACAGCTTAACTCTGAGCAGCAATCTCCTTTTCTTTTTCTCCTTTTGTTGTAGTTAGTTATAAGCTCAGGTAGACATAACCCTAGACCTTTTCTTTTTCATTCTACAAAGGAAGAAAAAAATTGTGTTGAAGTTCCAGGGAAAGTATCTTTTTTTTTTTCCCCCAGATCAGTTCTCATCACAGATTTTAGTGGGAACTGAATTTGGTTTGCACATTTGTAATCTGCATTAAAAACTTAAAATAGTGCAGCACATTTTGCTTTGAAACTGGGAATCTGTTGCTTGACCTCACTTGTTTATACTTCACTGTATTTCCTTCAAGTTGTACATAATTATTTCTAAATAGGTGGCAATCTGTGCTTTTTCTTTAGTGCATCTTTCTGTAGCCTGTGATTAGTTATTCTTTTATTATATGATTATTTGATTTTTTTGCTTGTTTGTTTTACATGGCCATAATAATGCCCCAGTTCATCCTCTGGCAACTCTATTAAGAAATGCTACATTTTTAAATGGCCCTGCCAGACTGAGGTCTTGAAGTCTTTGGTCTGGAACATCAGACAGTAATTTCTTTATTTCAATATCTTATTGAAGGTCTGCTTATTAGAGGCCTATCAGCCTTAATAGGCTTCTTCCAGCTGAACTTCCTGTCATGGCTGAGTCACTCCATTATCTCAGTGATGCCCAAGTAAAATGCAGAAAAGCCTTAGTGCAATTCCTTCTCCCTTGGTTGCATTAATTATGTTTGGCTAACTGGGGTAAGAAGTAGAAGGTATTTAGTTTTGGCATTGCTCCGCTATGGCTTGGGATACACACCACAAAATGGATAGGTTCAATTGCCAGTTTTATATAGCGACTTGTCAGAGTAGAACCACACTATCAGCCTAATGTTTACCAGCTGCTTTAGAGATTGAGTCACTTTTGCATCAACTTAGTCTTTTCTAGGGCAAAAATATCATTCCCTAAAATGAAGATGTCAGAACATTTGAGGCTCATCCTGTAGCTTTTCAAGGTCTATTATACGTATTGTAACTGGAAGGATTTGGAATGAAAAAATAATTACCTTTTTGCCCAGCTCCAAAAGACTAGATTTTAAAATCCTTTATTTCTGAATTCAGTAGCTTGTTAATCATGGGACATAAAGCTTTTCAAAGAGTCCTGATTGTTGTTCCATAGATTTCAATACAGAAAATGTTTACTGTAGTTACAAATTGAGGAAGTAGTTTGGACTACTACTAGTATCATAGTACTACATACTTTTATAGTATTATCAAAGGACATTTCAGTCCCTTATGCAAAATGTGGAGGAAGCAGGGGAGTAAATTTGGAATTTTACTTCTTATATAAGTAATTTAAATTTAATGTAAACATTCGTGAACTTCTGTGAGCAAAGAGGAATAGAGATGCCATTCACCCTTCAACCCCATGAGGAAATATTTACAGCCATAAATTGCAAAGACATTGAAGCAGCATTTTCAAAAGCCTCTTTATGCACTGCATTTTCATGTTTAGCTGATAACTGAACATGGCAGAGCCAGTGGGACACTTGTCAGGGATGGGGGAATGGTCTTGAGTACAATGGGGACTTCATTACAATATGGCAATATGTCTCAGAGGACCCTTGCTAATGGTGATTGATAAATAGGGCTGTGCATGTCCAGTATCATAAATAGATATTATCATGCCTTGCCACTTCAATGAGTTATCTGTTTATATATGCATCAAAGGGAGCAAAAAATGTTTAACTTGCTTCAGTGAGCTGTAAGCAGAAAGAGAATAGATGAGAGCTGAGGGTTTGGAGCGCACTGAATCATATCTCATTCAGGAAATCTTCTGAATTATTGATTACGTTTTCCTTTCATTTTTTCATTTTCTGAATCACCACATTTGTGTTAGCCAGCCATAGTCTTCTGAGGTTATCTGCACTAATTTACGAGTGGCTTCTAACCATCATGCTAGTTCAAAGTGGGGTGTGCCCTTTTTGTCTGAGACAGTCAGCAGCCAGTGTGGAGTGATTAATGTGGATTCCTGCCTGTGCATAATGGCTTGACAGCAATGCCTCCTTTCTGCTGTCTCCTAAGCAAGCAAAGAGGCAACAACGACCTTTGCTAATGAATCAAATTCACATATGTCATTTAGAGGTATTCACATCTGCCTCTCTCAAACAGACCCAAGGGGCTTCCTGTCTCCCTCCCCCTCTTAGGACTTCATACATTTTTACTGAAGATTAACTTCAAAAAGGGCTTGCGCCGTTTCATCCAGAGGGTTGTACTGTCACTGTGCCTGGCAGGTGCTGACTTTCTGTCATGGGGACCAAAACATCCAGAAAATGAGGTCTGAAGTCAGTAACAAGCCAGGAGAGGGAGGGGATGAGCTCTCCAGTTGAATGCGGACTTGGCACCTGGGACCCGCTGTCCTTTGTGGCAATGCTATTGCGCAATCCAGATGCTTTGTGGTAAAGTGGTTTTAGGCAAACAAGGAGATGACAAACCTGTTCTGCCCTCCATTGCTTAGTATAGTACTGAGCTTCTGGTACCCCTTTCAGTCCTCAGTGCTGATGGGCTGTGGCTCCAAAGTGTGAGATTGCCCAATACTGATGAAATAAATGCTGGGCTCCCTTCTAAGCTCAGGGGATCCACAGTAGAAAGAGAAGGAATTATCTCCATGCAAGTGTCACTGGCTCTGTAAGATCTTAGTGTTCACCTAGTCAGCTGAGTGGTTCCTGCAGATAATTCAAAGAGATCTGGAACTCATGTGGCTTGGTCTTTTACTTATTCTAATGCATTTCAGTCTTCACTATACAGAAAATATAGAACAAGCAGATGGTAGAAAAACAGAATCTACTCCCTGAGGTGAGATGAGAATTTCTGCATGAATATGCCTTTCCATGTGCTGGAGTGGTTCTAGGCTTTATTACTAACCCTTGGTGAGAGCAGTTCTGGGTGGCTACTGGGTGTTCCTCCTCTGACCCACCTTGGGGTGGCAGCTCTTCCCCACCACAGGCTGTCCCACCTGCCCTTTCCATGCTGTGTCCTCATGGCTCCCACAATAAGGACAGAGAGGGTAACAGATGTTCTTCCAGTGACTTGATAAATGCCTCCTCTTTCAGTGTGGGGAAAACTACAGCTTTTGTCTGAACTCAACAGAAGCACAACAGTGAAGTAATTGTTCCATGGACCATACATTTTATTTATTTACCTTCTTTTAACATAACTTTTCAACTATTCTGTTATCAAAGTCTCTAGTCAACACAGGTCAGATTGTGTTGTGTTTTTATACACAAGTTTTTGATATTATTTCATGTTGTTTAAGATAAATTTCTTTTAGAAGAACCCCTTGGGAACTTCCTATTATCTCCATTTATTTTTTTTCTCAGGTGAAACAGAGAAAAAATTCCTTCTCTTATGCTCTGAATACTTTCTAGAGTCCAGAACCACTTATTTAAGAATTTCTAAGTTACTCAGCCCACCAGCTGATGGACAAAAGCCTTTTGCCTCAGGCTCCCAAAGCATCTCTGTATAGCATGTTCTGCTTCTTGCTCCTAATAACATCACAGGTAATTGCAGTGCCTGGTACTGCATAAAGTGCAGCTGGGGAGAGCTGCCACCTGATCCTGGGGAAGGTCACTGGTCACCCAGTCGGTGTCTGGACAGAGCTCTGCTGGGGTGAGAAGGAGCGGGAGCATTGCCAGGCTGTGCTTGTGGGCATCCTCCTGTGTAAAACCCATTGTGCTGCTGACAGTCACCACCTGTTTAATTCAGGGAGAGGGAGAGCCTTAGTATCACAAGGCAGTATTGCCAAGGTTTTCTATTCTAGGAGAGGATGGAAGTGAGAAATACCTTTCCCAGGTTTTTAGTGGAGTCCTTCAGAGAGCAGACAGACTTACAAGTGATGAGCATCTATCAATTATTAGCCCCAGCCTCAAAGGGCCTAGTGCAGTTAAGCTGTCCCATCAAAGAAGAAAACTAATCCTGGGGGAGCAGGATTAACACTTCAAATCAAGTCTCATGCTTTGTCTGCTAAAAATTATGAAGACTGAATTAATAAAAACTCTTGTCTGGTTAATCCAACCCTGTGGTGGTGGGTTTTTCTTTATGCACGTTTTTGTAACCCTGTTGAATGGTTTGTTCCTGTTACCGCGCCATACGTTTGGTTCTACCCCAGGATTTCTCCTCCCTCTCCCGGTTGTCCATCACTGCCCGGACCCACACTACCTCATTTACACGATGTCAATCCTCCCTAGTTCCTACCTCTCGTTCCAGGGAGTTCCCTGTCAGGCCTAAACTCCTCCCTGGAAACCCCCTTTTTCTCGACCTCCAGTTGGACCGTGTGACCCTTCCCACTCCCTTTGCCTTTCCTATTGGTTTTCCTGTTTTGAGTCCACCCTTATCTCCTCCCCATTGCATTCCTGATCTCTTGGAAAATTGTATCCTCCCCCTGTTACTCCTCCATTTAAAAGACACTGTAAAGACAGCTTTTTTTGCTTTCATCGCGGCACCCCTGGAGGCGGTTGGCCTTTGAGAAGCGAGCAGGAAACGCTCCTGTCCTCGCTGCTATCCGGGGCGCGTCCCCGCCGAGAGCAGCCGCCATGTCAGCTGCCCGAGAAACGCGGCGAGCGGCCGTGCCCGGCGGGGTGCCCGGCGTGAGCAGCCGGGCCTCTGCGGCCCTCGGTGCTCAGCCGAGGAGATGTCACTGCCGCCGAGTGTCTCAGACCCACTGCAGCGGCACAGAGCAGCCGTGCCAGCTGTGGGCGTGCTGCTGTACGTGCTCTCCCCACAGCTGCAGTGCCTGGATCAGCTCAGATGGTCCCACCTGATACACTCCAGGCTGGCTGAGGTGCTCTGCCTTCAGAATAGAGAGGAAGGGGGAAATGGCCACGAGGGGAATCTCCTGGGTTAGGAGAGCTGTGGTCTAGGGAATTGAACAAGCCAGAGGACGAGAGATGCCTCTAACTGTGGGTGGTAAAAGACTCAAGTGCCCTGGGCGCTGTTTTCAGCACAGCTACTTATAACAGTGATGTTACTGGTAGCAACAAACCCAGTGCGTCTCAATGAGAGAACAGAGACTTTTTCACAACTCAGTAAATAAACCCTAATTAATCTCTTCACTGTATGTCACCCAGTACACTGCTAGTCTTGCACCAAAATTCTGTACCAGAAGTCCAGGAACATAGGTTGAAAATCCTGGTGGTTTCACATTGTTCAGTGTTTGAGCCACCCGGGCCCCATGCACTGGGAAGCAAAGCTGTGCCTTTATGCTAACTGTTCAGGATGAGTGCATGGAAATCACTCAAGCCACTGCTGCTCCAGCCAGCACACAGGACTTCATCCATGAGTGACAGCACTACAGAAATTACTCCACTTGAGAAAATAGCCATTAATTGCTGTCATATTCCCCAGGGGAACCATGTGGCTGAAACTGACTGAGAGCTGGAGAACAACCAGATGGTAAAATTACTAAGTTCTCTGGGGAGAGGAGCAGCTTCTCTGCCTGAGCATCCTGCCATATTGGGCTTGTGTTTCGCTAGTCTTCACTCTCTGGTGTTTTTGGTCTGTTCCCTGACAGAGATTAAGACAGAGATACAGCATTCATCCACAAGTGGAGTCGGATATGGGAAGGAGACCAGCTGTTCTCTGTGCTATCTCCCCTACATGCCACTCACATAGGGATGGCAATCAGAAGAAAACAGGGGACTCTGCACATTGCACAGACCAAGGCCATCATGCCCATGAGGAGAAGGTTGCTTGCCTATTCAGTACCTTGTCTGAGCATTGTCATAAATCCAAACACTTGAAAGAAGCTTGGCAAAACCTGAGTGGTTTGTAACAGTGTGTGGTCCTCACAGGTTCAATCCAGGGAAAATAAACACTGAAGAACACTACCTGAGAAGCTAGTTGTCTATTTGGGAATCACAGCATTTAGAGCATTTTAGAAATGTTCTTCAGCTCACCAAACCAAGTAAGAATACTGCTGTGCTGGGCCAGACCAGGTGTCTCTCTTGGCTTCATGTCTTACTAAATTCTCTGTAATATTTTACATGCCAGTACCACGGGATACAGAGGTAGAAATGGAAAACACATCAAATACTTCTCCTCCTTCTTTCTGTTTCTCCTCTGCCTCCTTGTTTGAACTGCCAGACAATATAACTCCATGTCTTTCCTTTCCCACTGAGACCTCCTGCTGATTATTACTATCAGCAAAGCACCCTGACCGTACTTGTCTCCTCCTTGCTGCATTTTAGCAAAGCTCGCCAGTGTTAATAATTGAAGCAATCATTTACATTAATGCTTATCATCCAGACAGCTCAAGGCAGGAGAGTGAAAAAACAATGGAAAAGAATTAAAACTTTTATTCTGATGCTGCAAGTAGCAGGAGCTACAACTTTGGTAGGTAACACAGTGACAGTGAATCTTTTGGTGTTAAAAATATATGTCAGAAGCAATTCCAGGAGAACTAGGCAATTCCAGTAGCAGCTTTATAATACCTGGGACAGGTAAATAGGAGCAGACCTACAAAATGAGGATGAAGGCTCTGTTACAGGTACAGAAGATTCCAGTATGTACACCAGCTAGTGCCGAGGAGAACAACTCCAGCCGCGGAAACTCGCAGTGTGCTTGGCTTGCAAAGCTGTGTGGGAGTTCATGTGTCTGCACTGTCCCTGTACCTGCTCTTGCCTGTGATGCCAGGAGAGAGCAGCAGGACACGTATCCTTGCTGCCATGAACATGCACTTGTGTGTGTGGACATGCTCAGGCAGGTCCACATCTACACATCTCACACAAGCTTGTTAGGAAGGTACATTCCCTTATTCTTTATTTAAATCACATATGGGGTCAATTTCGATGTTTCTTTTTCCTCACCCAGAATTTTATCAGGGATAGATGCATCTGGTTCCTTGGGAAATGAAACAAATGATGAGGAGATAACTATGCTGCTCTGTGGAAATTGCCTTCCATGTGGGAAACTGTCTCTGATTGCAATGATCCTATCTAAAGCCAGATAATGTCAAAATCACAAAATGCAATTGAAATCTCAGCCTCCATCACTCTGGAATGTCATAAGTATCTAAAAATTCTCGGTTTATTCTTTATGTTAGGTGTTGCCCAGAACTCTCCTGTTCTGCAGACTCCAGCCCAAAAAGCCTACAGTGGCCAAATGAGAGTTCCTAGAGCTGTGCATTGGCCATGGCACTGGGTAAATCTGTGTGCAATTCCTTGTCTTGCCACAACTTTGTTTGCTTTGCTTTTTAATTGCTCCAAAGTTCATAATTCTAAAACATTTGGTCATGGGTAGGTGATTTATGATTGAACAGGATCATTACAAGAAAGGAAATATTATTTGTATTTTTTTAAGTTTAAGCCACTTAAGAAAAAAGCTTTCATGCTTGAAGTTACATGCATATCACTGATTTTGTTCAGGTAACCCACCCAAAGGAATTTATGGGCCTAAAATTTCAGATTCATGTTCATAGCTGTGACATCCAGGGGTTTCTTTGTCTCATGGCTGCTAAACAGCTTATTTGAAGACTTTGATTTAATTTTATTTTTCCTAATCCCAAGGCAGTTATTAATCCAATTACAAGCTTCTTCTCTTTGTCAAAGTTGAAATACTGCACTGATCCCAGACATGAGCTGGGGATGCAAAAGGAAAGGAATCAGTGTGTTTTTTTCCTCCCAAGAATCACACAGAACTGATTTTATGTCAAATTTATGGGAAAATGTTAATATCTGAGAACAGTGAGTTAAAATACTGTAACACCAATAATGCACCAAAGAAATGTTGGAGGTAGAATTGTGCACACTCAACACATGAAGACAAGCATCTTCATGCTGGAAACCTTATAAATTTTGCAATCTTGAGGAGTACTCATGTATGTCTAGGCCTCTAGTACCAAACCTCAGCCCAGCTGCTGGGCTTGCAGAGTTGAGAGGCAGCCAGGGCAGCAGCCTCAGCACGACTGACCTGAGTCCAGGCCACAGGAATGCTGTGCCTGGCACTGCCCAGCGTTACTACCTGACCCCTGGTGGGGGACTTCAGCGTCACAGAGATCAGAGGGTGCAACCAAGCTGTCAAAGTGTTGATAAGCAAACTAGTCCTAATCTTCAGGCTTATTTTTTAATAATAGACTTGAAGTCTTTCTTCTGCAGTTATTCAAGGCAATTTGGTTTTTTTTTCCCCTCGTGTTTTGATAATGAGTCCTCCCAGTATAAGGATATCTTCTTTTTTCCCTATCACCTAAAAATTACCAAATTGAGACTTTGAGATTTGGTAATAAACTAAAAATTTAACTGAGATCTGCAGTTTATTTTTTTTGACAACTAGTGGACTATCTGTGCAGATGAAATTCATCCAGCTTGAGTCTCAGATATGGAGCATCAAATACTATTTCATAATGCATGCAAACTACCAGTGTACTGAAACCAAAGCACAAGAAAAAACACTAAATTTGCAATAAAACAGGTGAATAACATATTTTAGCCAAAATGTAGGGAGAAGAAGGATTGACTCATGCTAGGCAGTATCATAATACTGCAGCCTTAGATATATCTGCAGAACTAATGTTTCATATGTATATAATAAATTATATTAAAACAGATTCATTATTTTTTTGATTGTGTATATAGGAACTTCCAAAATCAGGCCTTTGTATCATTTCTCCCTTAATTTCATCAACTGCTCGAATAAAAAGATAATTATTACAAAACTAACAAAAGTTTGGACCAAATTCTTATGAAACATGTTTGAAAGGCCACAGTCAAAACCCAGAAAAACCTTTCACTCTTCAAGGCCTTCCAGAATGGTGATAAATTGCAGTATTTTCCTTTGATGAATTCTGCAGATGTATTCTGCTTTCAGTAATGACCAGGAAAGGGAGATTTTGGGGGAATTAATTATTTGTGGAGATAATAATTTGTCCATTCTTCTAAGCTAGTAATGAATTCACAGGAACTGTACCCACAGTATTTAAGTAGTAGTCATATAAATTTAGATTAAAATTATTTTGGGAAACTTACTTCAATATGAGTGACTGTGGGAGTATGCTACCCTTAGCTCAAGTCTGGCTGAACTACATTCCAAGGATTCATTTGGAAAGTCCTGTTATGGGCACGTGCTCCTGGCATACCTGCAAAGCCACAGATTTGTTGTTGCGACTGACATTTTCACACATTTAGGAACTGGGGGAGAACAGACCCAGCCAGTTCTGGAATGAAGTAAGAGCTCAAATACAGGTTATGCTTGTCTGAGTGAAGCAACAGGAAGGAACTGTGTTGTGCAGACACTTCTGTGGTGACCTTGCTAATGCTCCTCTGTGTCACACATGACTTTTGAGCTGTATCAAAAGCACCACACAAATTTACATTTTGAGGTGATATGGCAAAGGAGTACTTATCTTAAGTGGTATATGTGCCATAGAAGTTCTTGAAAACTGCCTCTGAAATGTGTGTAGTTTTTATGGATATGTCTTTATTTTTTTTTCCCCTGAAGAAGCCTATTTTTCTCTTCTTTAAAAGAAAAGTTTCTAGAAGTCAGATGCTTATTATTTCTTCCTTCCTCAAAAAGTTTGCTCTTTGTTGCTTGTTCAGTTTCTTCTTTCCCCCCAAAAATAGAAGCATAGTTCGTACCCCATTTTTCTTCATATAATCTCCTCTCCTCATGATATGATGTTAAATGGTTCAAAATCCGGACAAAAATAGCTTGTGCCTGCATTCCAGCAGAGCAGAGTGATATTGCGGCAGAATGGAGTAAAGGTTAATCCCATTTCAGTTCTGGACCACCATTGTGCTGACACAAGGTTGATTCAGAAGGGCACTGCAAGAACGATAGATATTTCTGTCTACACAGTAAAAGAAGAGGAGCCAACTGGAAAGCTACAGAGGGTGGTAAAAACCCTTCTTGTATTGACTTGCTTGGGTCACAAATGGCTCTGTTTCTGAGATTGGGGTCTGTTGCTTTGTTCCCTAAGAAATTTTGCATTTAGCTGCAGGGAAGAAAAGACTGTCCAGCACAGCCACTCCACTGGGTAAAGGAGCAGGTTGCTTAGGGTCTTTTTCCACCCACCATCAGTTGCTGGCTTTCTCTCATCAAGGTTCCAAATGTGTAGCAGGCAAAGTTGTCCAAACAGATTTGAGGCTTTTTAACAAGCCCTGCTAAATTTTATCCTTTAGAAGCTATTTCACATGTATTCTAAGTCAACATTGAAAGAGCCTTAAAAATCCCCCTAAAGATCAATAAGGAATGCTACTGTCTTACGGTAAATATTGTAAAATCCCATTAAAATAAAAGGTAAAATCAAGGTAAATTTTTCCAAAGGTCAGGTTTTCTGCCATAGAATTCAGTTGGTCAGATTTGAAAGAGCCTTCCTGAGCAGCCTTTTTCATCTGGATTGGAAGTGGAAACTCAGGAGAAGCTGTGTCTCAAAGTGAGGTAAACCAGAGCTGTGCATTTTGTAGCACAGTAGCAATTGCAAATGTCCTCTGAGGCCGGGCATATTTGACTCTCGTTTTTATTAGTGCCATTGTTGCATGCAGTCTTCCCTGTGCTTAGCTTTTCAGTGAAGGCTTCTGACATTTTCTCCTACGTTTCACCTTTTCTCACTTGTTCTGACCCTGCCCAAAGATGGCTGTTTCAGCAGGCCACAGTATTGATGTGGCAGATGTGTTGCCCACTGCCTCACACTTCAGAGCTCTGCCTGCACAGCACCAGGCAAGCTAGATTTGGAAGGTTTGCTCTTGCTTTGAGTGTATGCAAATACTTCTGCAAGGGCCAAGCTGCAGAGGATTTGGGTACAGTGAGAGCAAGTTTAGAGATGCTTAGGTTTCTGGTTTTCTACAGTGATGTTCAAACCTCAAAAGCTCCCCATTTACACATCAAAAATGAAGACATGCTGTGTGACGGGCCAATTTTCTTGTGAATAATAATCATTGTTGCACAAGTCAAGCTGCTCTTGTTTGAAGGATTTAATTCTGTGACAAGCAGAAGGGAAAGAAGGAAAGACAGGAAAATATTCTTAAATATCTATAGCTAGCAGAAAAAGATAAAAGATCAAGGAGACTTCAGTGATGTTTCATATTTAAATAGCTTATGAAATCCAATACATTGCTTGTTAGAAAGTGTCAGTAAGATTTAGAAATACCAGCTGATAATGGACAGATTCTTAAACATAGACTGAACACAGGAAAAATATCTTAGTATTACTAAGTTTGAATTTAAATTCAGTATTGCAGGTGTTTCCATGATAGATAAAGCAGGGAAATGGGAAGTGCCCCTAAGTCACTCTTACAGTTTTGGGAAGAAAGGTCATTGAGGAATGATCAGTGTTTCAGGTGTCAGTGACTACCTCAGGTACATGATACTGTTCTGATCTAGCTGGCTGTGCATTACAGCTATAGTCAGACATTATTTTAATGATAATTCTGCATTTGTAGCAGAAATTAATGTTCATTTTTGGTTGTCTGTTGAGGACTTTCCTCTTCGGTACCAAAACTGGTTTATATTGGCAGCGTGTATTTGCTTTCTCAGTAAGGAGGATGTGGTTTACTGTTGGAGAACTCGTGTAGTGGAAGACAACTTTCAGCAGTACTTAAGAAAAAGTACATTGCTGAACAGAGGGATTTTCACATCTTCACAAACTTTAAATGGAAGTATACATTCTTAATAATTTGTAGAGTTAAATACTACATCAACCATTTCCAGCTATCCAG
This sequence comes from Donacobius atricapilla, assembly GCA_013397315.1. Taxonomy (NCBI): domain Eukaryota; kingdom Metazoa; phylum Chordata; class Aves; order Passeriformes; family Mimidae; genus Donacobius; species Donacobius atricapilla. The sequence goes on from WBMY01003409.1 coordinate 326,359, forward strand.
AAGATAAAATTATGCTTATCTATATCATATACTACTCTGCAATTACAGTATCTGACAGCATCTTTTATAAGTGCAGGGAAATATTTAAGGGGAAATCCTGACTTTCTGATGGAAAACACTGCAAATGGAATAGCTATTTCATGGATTTATTCCTCAGTGTAAAAAATGTGATGATCTTCACTTCTCTGTTCATAATGAACTGGTGGATTTCATTATGGCTTCAATTCCCATGCCTCCCTGCAATCTGTAAAAATCATATTCCAAGTCTCCCAGCAGGAACTATGTGAAAGTGAATATGGTTTTGTCTTGCCAGCTTGGAGTGCTGGTACAGAACTCTAATAAATGCATGGTTAATTTCATGATTTAAACATCATTCAGTTGGTCAGGAATTTCCATTCTGAAGTCACCCTTAATGACATCTGATTGCAGTAGGGTGTCTGGTAAGTTAAAACAAACAAAAAAGTCCCAAAGGTATCTCATTAAGGCAAATCATAGGTGTCCCTCTGGATCATGTGAATGAGTTAATATACTACTTTTGGTTTCCAAATGTAGTTATTAGCAGAATATTTTCAGTATGTTCTTCAGTGAGCTGTTTTCTTTACTAGCCAGCTGTTTAATTATATATTTTCTGTATGTCAGCAAGTAATATCTTCTGCCACTTAAAATTTTAATGGGTAACACAGGACAGATACAGCTGTTTGAATTGCCATGAATGTAGGAAAAATCCCATAACTTGCTGCTGAGTTACTTCATAGAACTGCTCCCACTTCTCTAGTACAAAGATACTGTACTAATTTAAAAGATTTGCTATTGTAACAATCAATCTAGATGAATCATAAAATTGTGGCTTTGAAAAACTGTAATGTCACAGTAGAATAAAATTTATGTAGAATAAAAGTGACTTGAGTTAGGTACTGTTGGAAGTCTAGATGATGTTGGAAGCTGTATCTGTACTGCCTTGGGAAATGGTGCCTTGTGCCTGTTTGCCTTGGGTTTGCAAGCCGTGCACAAGTGTCGTATCCACCACCCATTCTAGTGCTGCCTATAACATTGAACCTTGCATTTCTGACAGTGTGCTCTTCTTGGCACTTGGTCATGCCTCATTTGCCTGCTTTGGAGGAAGCTGGGCACTGTCTGTGTGTCTCCAAGAGGCCTGATAAAACAGGCTGCCTACACGCCAGTGCCAGGTCGCAGCCCTGCTGCGGCGCAGCCATGGCTGGCAGGTGGGTACAGCTTCTCACAGGGAGGGACTGGCCCAGCCTGTGTGAACCAGCAGGACCCACGGTCTGCAACTCCTCAGCTTCTACCCCACGTTTCCTTCCAGGAGGTAGGACAGATGTCTTCCTGGGATGCAATTTCTTTCATCTTCCAGTAGCTGCCTGAACTTTAACCTAGTCCAGATTCTCCTTTAGAAAGTTTCGGTTTTGGAGACGGTCTGTCAATATCCACTGAAGGGAACCTCTTTTCTAGTTGAGCATGCAGTGGCAGAAAAGGTCTGGATGAGGTAGGTCATGCTCAATACCAGGTACCTGTCCTGCACATATAGCATTTTGCATGTCTGGAACAACTGCCCCAACTGTGGGTTCCCACAGAAAGAATTAATCCAAAACCATTGATAGGAGTGTCAACCAAATTCCAAAAAATACACTTGGCTGTTGAGAGCACACTTTCCACAATTAGGTTCAGTCTGAAAATGGTGGAAGGCCAGCCAGGCAGTGAGAGGTGAAGGATATCTTTGCAGCTGCCTGTCTTCTTCACATTGCTGTCAAAGGGAAATGAAATGAGCAACAGAAGTCATGAATCTAAACTTGTTCCAAGACTAAAGCAGTTGGGTCATGACTAAGGCTGTTGTCAGACTCCACATATGAAACTGCCAACAATTAGAAGGCTGAACTGTGTTCCTAACAAATACTAAACCTACAAATGTGCAGTTACCAAATATGGCTGGCTTGAAAGTTCATTCTGTTTTATTCTAGCTGTTTTGTCCCCATCCTGCCCACTCACATCATCTGCAACCAGTAACCCGTCTGGTGTCTAGAATGATGACAGTTCTGCATGACTTCTGAGATAACAAAATATTGATTAATAGGAAGATTATGGTGAGGATTTATTTTATAGAAGATGGCTGTGGAAGTAGCCCATACATGTCTGCTTCTTCCAGATTGAAGATAGTCACTGGGTGCTGGGCAAAAAGAGAACTGTAGAATCAATCCAAGGGAAACTTAGAATATTTTGATCTACAAACGGGCATGTTGAAAAAGCTCCTTTTCTCTTGCTCATTTCACTGAACCTTGGTTCTGGCTTCCATAATTCAATTTTTTCCTCAATGAGAATTTAAGATGCTTTTGTTTTCTCCCTTTTTGTATTGTACTTAGCAGATTTGGTGCTCTCTTGGTCTTCAGAGACCGAACTATGGACAGAATAGTTCGGGTGAAAAATCCTGATGGCATGGTCCATGAGGCAGAGCAGAATTCTGATGAAAATTAATTTAAAGAACATTAAATCTAGTTAAAGAACAATAACCATGCAGGAAGTCACTTTAAGGGCTTCTACTGCACAAGTGGATATAGACAGGCGTCCCAGGGGGACCAAGACCAAAACCAAGACTCCAGTATCTCAAAGTCAGGAAGCAAACATGTCTGAGGTCAGGAGGCAGTGAAATGAAAGCTATGTTTATTTTAAGGCTCTGTTTATTTACATTTATTTTATAGCCATGTTTATTTCAGGTTGAGTGTGGTGCAGCAAGCAGGAGTTCACCTGCTGTTCTCAAAGGAAGTGTCACACAACGTTTGTGTTTTAGACCAGGTGTACTGGATTCAAGTAAGGAAAGACCCAAAACAGAGTCCACATGAATGTGCTGAGTTTATGAATGAATCGTACAGTATGTTTCAACTCTACGTTAGACACAAATATCCTGTGACAGACACATAAAATTGTTCATGCATATTCTCACCAAAGCAAAACAAACATAACCTGTGGTTAGGTGATGCTGTAAAAGTTTTTCTTTTGGTTACAGATATTTTCATTAAATATCTTTTCTGAATGGAAGAGATCAATGGAAGGAGAATGACTTAAGATAATTCATATTTACAAAGATTAGGCACTTAGATATTTATGATGTGCTGTTTTTCTCAGTTTTGACTCTCATCTACCCCTCCTACTGTCACATCCAGACTATTTTCACAGTCTTAGAGCAAAATGCTGGTATGGAAGAAACACTTTCCCTGCAGGCATTTGGAGAAAAGCTTGCAGGGGTGTCTAGTGAACAGGTACAGGAGAAGAATCTTTGTAAGGTATAAAAATAGCTACTGCTCCATAAAAGCTGTGTGACACTAAAAAATTCCTGTATGCAATGGAGGAAACAGGAGTTTCATAAAATAATAATTTGAAGATTTTTACTTTGCCTGAATCGTTGACTGGCAGATTGCAAAGCTTTGGACCTGTTAATTATTAGATTGTGATTTTCCTTACTGAATAATTCTCAGGAGGCAACTTCTATGTAATGCAATAAATAAGCAGCTGACTGTGTGCGTTTAGTTGTGGGAGTCACGTTCCATCCTTACATTCATAACACGCGGTTTCTAGTATATCTTGCCACTGACTGCCAGCAAAAGCAGCAATATATGCAATATTTCCTTGGAGAATACTTGGGCTAACACTGATCTTTTAACGTGTAACAAATGCTACTAGAGGTCAAGAACACAGCCTGCCCAAAAAAAGGTTTGCCATCAAAAGGTCTTTGGGAATGGTAGGTATACTTAAACCAGCAAATTACAACAGTTAGGTTATTTGATGCAAACCCTTAAGCATGCTCTTTTGTCTTCCTCTCTCTCATCCTAACTACAGTAGAGTGGGGAAATGTTCTGCCTCAGTGAATACAAGAAAATCATTACAGTGAACACAGCTGAATTGTGCAGGCTATATGAGTAGATATGTGTGAAGGATGGGGCCCAGATCCTCCTGGACTCTCAATGACCCCTGAAATCCGGACTTCTTTATCACTCAGATGGATAAATATTATTTCTTGCCACCTTCCCTTTTGGAGTCTATGAAGGTCGTGGCAGAAATCAAGCTCAATGGTTCTTTCATGTCTGTAATGGCAGTCAAGGCTGTGAAATGTGGTCTCTCAAAACACTGCAAATGAGTTTCATTCTGGACCCATCTTCAGATTTGTTTTGGAGTTATTATGAAGAGCCACATGGCCTAACACCAGGCAGGCTGTGAGGAAGGAGACAGCCATTTTTTTATTTCAAGGGGGAATCTGAGGAATTATACAGTCATTAGAGTGGGAGCATGCTCCAGGCATTGAGCTAGTTATTCTGGTTTATGCAGTGTACAGGCATGTCCATAGGTACACCCACGTTTCTGTGAAAAATAAGGAGATACTAGGGAAAAAAAAAAACTTTGGTCAAAGCCAAGGCCTTCACACCTCAGTATCACCTTATACCTATCACCACCAGAGCTTCATAAACCTCAGGTTTGAAATCCTGAGCAATGTGGTGATGACACAGGCTAGTACCTAATCATGTCATGCCAAGACATCCAAGCACACAATGCCCCCACAATACCCCTGTCACCCAAAAGACTTTAGAGACATCACTAGCTAGAAGTGACTGCTTACCGACCCAGGTGCTGTACAAGAGCCTACAGCACCACAGTTTATCACCTCTGTCTGCGATGTCTGTATCAGCTGTGACAAAGGAAATTACCTAGCACAAGCTTTAACTTAATTTTTATTCCATCAGTCTTGCACCATATTAAAGCATTTGTTTTGTGGTGTTTTAGGGGGAAGCTGCTGACATCTGATTCACCATTTCCTGCAGCATGTAGGTGTTTCTTGGAGCTCCATCAAACAGGAGCCCATCCCAATGTTGCTCACCATGAGAGCTGGCTCTGAATCACAGCCACAGCATCACAGTACTGCTTAAAGCTGGAGCATCCAGGCTCTTTGTATAGACTAAAAAAAGCGCTTTATAGTAGCTAAATGCATCTCCTGTATGTTGGCTGCTCTGTAATATCTTTGCTTTGGTTTTGCACTTTGAAAACAAAATATAATTGTCAGTAGAACCAGAGTTGTCCCAGTGGAGATGGACTAAAATGGAAAGAGCCCTAAAAATTTGATTCACTCTCTACAGAACTGAAAAGCAAAAGGATTAAACAAATTGTAGAATGCAAATGAAGCTTCTCCTGCCCATCACTAGAAGTTAAAATTACTGCAATAAGTAACATGGTTGTCATGGTGATCAAGTACTTGTTTATGATAAAATATATCAGGCAAAGCCAAAATGTTTTTAATTTAAAGCTCACATGGTGAGAAACTGAGAAATGTAAGCAAGAGCAGAAATATATTTTGGTAGATTCATGCAATTAATTATTTTTCCTATAAAAATTCATGCCACTTCTCAGTGTTTTTTCTGCCCCTTTCTTATCTCCATTCAAGTTCTGAATATGTTTGTCTTCCAACAGTGCAATGAGCCAGCATGACAGGTTTCGAGAAAAATGGAAATGGGCACTACTCACAGGCACATGCCTGGTAGTAAACAGATAATAGGCCTTCCTATAGTAATGTTCCAGAGAACAATTCTTAAATCTGATTGCTGCACTGTCCATTCTGTGGTCCTGGTACCTGCAAATACATAAGCACTCAGCTGAATTACCTGCAACTTTGCATTAATTCAGCACTTCTTTCTCCTGAAATTGTCAGATGATTCAATTGTCTGAGCACCGGAGACTAAAATTCAGTTTATTTGCCTAAAAATAGCAGTCATTAAAAAAAAAAAAAAGGAAATGAAATATTAAATTTGCTTCTGTTTAAAATTGGGGGGAAATCCTGTTAAGGGAGGAAGTGTCTGACAGTCTACAAGATAGTTTGCCACATGATTAAAAATTAGCTACATGTAAATTATTGTTAAACTGCAATGGGCACTAATTCTTCATGGAACTTTATGAAAACACTGGGACAAAGCTGCCTACTTGAATTTGATGGCAAATTTCCCAGAGATTTCTGCACCTCTGGGCTCAGCTGAAGACAACTGGAAAACAGCATTCTCACCTACAGCTATAATGCAATTCCAGATGGTATTTCATGCCCATGTCAGAAAAAATCTAATGGACTGTAATAGGAGATTTCCATGAGGTCTGCAACACAGAGCTCAATTATTGAAATGTAGGAAGCGGGGATTTTGCAGAGTGCCTAAAGAACATCACAAACATCACTTTGTCTCTCCTTCTCTCCACCTCTAATTAAAGGCAATGAATGTGATAAACAGAGATGAGGATCTGAATGAATTGTATGTAAGGACTGCTGGCTCACACGGAAGGCTTCGATGGCAACAGTAGAGAAACAGAGTTTCTTTTACATTTAATGATATATTTGCAACATTATACTTTTATGCTTTATCATTTTAAATGAAATGGTAAAAAATAAGCTAGTAACAATCATTACAGATTAATGGTCAGAGATAAATCTCATTGAATTCAGTAGTAAGGCATATTAATTTTAACAGGCTTGAGATCAACACTTTAATGGTACATGATAGAAGCTAGGTACCTTTTGAAGATGTCACTTCAGAGTAAAAGAGGAAAAATGTTTAAAGTTCTCAATCTATGAAGGAGGAAAAGATGTGGTTTCAAGTTGAAAAACCTATCAGATGACTTTGCTAAATAATTTCATTTGTTAGCTAATTAGATTTGCAGATACTTTTATAGATCATAGGATTGTTTTCATGGCATCATAGTAACCACAGCATTATTATTATCATAACGAAAATAGCTTTTGGATGAAATTTCCATCTCTTAATGCTTCATCAAGGCAGTATCAATTTCACATTTATTGAAAAAAGTCCTTAGGCATGGATGAAAGTGAAGGTAAAATTTATTATTTGGCCTAAGCAGATATATTAAATCAGTGTAGCTCAAATTATTTCAATAGTTCTAATTTTCTTGCAAGTGAAAGTGTGTGCCTTTAAAAGAGCTGAAAGTCCCTCAAGGTCTCCATTTTGCAGAGTGCAATGCCTTTGAGATGCAAAACTAGAAAGTAATATGTAATTAGATTAAGGCTAAAATTCATCCAAATAGAAATACTAGACTGGTGAAGGCTTGGTTTTGGTAAGAGCTGCAAGTATGCAACCCTTGGGAAGTGAGATAGGAGACCTGTGTGACCATTTTAATCTAGAAAATTTTAAGCTGGCTTTCTTGGGAGGTGATACAGAAGCCAACAGACCTGGGAACTCATACTTGTTCTCCTGGCTACTCACAGTCCAGGCAGGACATGTACAGGTAAACATAGTAAACAGCACAGACATCTACTTTCTTCCACTGGCCTTACCTTTGAAGCAGGAGAAATACAGACAATAAAAAAAAGTTTGTCCTTTTGTCTTGGTCTTAATGTACTGAATGATGCCATAAGCTCTGTAATGAGGATATCTGCTAGAAGGTGGACAGAGATCTCCTTACCCTGCTCTCATCATCCATAAAACCTTCTATTGCACTAAGCAGGAGTTACCTGCAAATTTTTTTTGAGCACTGCAGTCCATTCCCTGCCCCCCCTCTCTTACAGATTTCCTCTCATTTCATCACTGCAATATCTGATCATATTATCCACATCCCAGTCAGGCGCCAGTGGTAGCGTTGTGGAGAAAAGAAATGGTCAAATAAACATAATTTTCTTTGTGCTTTGCTGCATTTGAGGCTGCTATTTTGTTATAACTAATTTCATTATTCAGTTCAGAGCTGAAATACTAGCCTGAGAGTTTCCACTGGACTGTGCTAAAAGGGTATCTGATTTCCCTTCTGTTTCCCCTGCCTGCTTTATAATTTTCCCACAGAAATAGATAGGGATACAGATTTTCAGCAAAATGGCGAGGAGAAAGTGAAAACTCTTAATGTGCCAGGGCTTCTTTGCTGATGTGAAATCAGACATGTTCCTGCCCGTTGGCATGGGCTGGGGTCTGGAGCAGCTGTGAGTCACCTGCTCAGCCCTCAGCCCCCACAGTCACGCACCCAGCGCAGCCAGCACCAACATGTTGTGATGGAAGGGGCACAGGAGAAACAGGAAACCTCTTCTTCCTAACCCAGGGTAAATGTCTTTTCCAATAAAATATGGGTGCAGCCTTCAGAGTGTCAGAGCTTAACCACAAGGATTTGGTTATTCAAAATGACAAAAGCAATGACACACAACTCATTGAAATATGCACTTGTTTTCTAAGAAGGATGAATACTGCACCTCTTTGGAGCCCAGATGGAGTCCTGAGCACTCCAGGAAATCAGGATTTTTATGCTGAAGGATCAATCACAAACCAAACCCATGAATATTAAACAAAAATGCCATTTTATAAAGAAATTAAAAATTAGGCTGGAATTTTGACAACTCATGAATGAATTTTTTGTTTTGATGAAATCCTGGTCTTCAGCAATTTTTCTTAGTGGTTTTCTGCCTCAGACCTAAAGTAAGGAAGACTGTATTCAAACTTAACTAGATGTCTTCTGTTTACTTTTCAGAAAGGCAAATAAGATGTCTAAAAGGTGGTAGCACATGTACAAAATGAAAGTATAGACACTAAAAAGGCCAGATACTGTTTGTTCAAACATTATTTTTTTTTGTGATGAGCTTTTGCTGTATTATGAAGTTATTCCCTAGCTTTTTATTCTGAATGATACTGGTCTAGGAAGGTATGGTATTTCTCAGTAATTTCAGAAATCTTGAGCTCTCGGAATATTCTTTTGGCAGCAGGTAACATGTAGGCAAGTCCCATTGTCTTATTTATTTAAGCGTGATACAGTTTTGAATAATCCTTTGATAATACTAAAGGTTACAGAACAGGGAGTTTCACAATCTTGTGTGGGGTGTTTATCTGTAGACAGTCCCAGACCATCTGCCAGGATTGTTTTTCCTTGATTATGGATCAGAAATATTATAGTGACAATGAATAATTATTTTCCATGATAAACCAGGAGGCAGATGAATCAAAAGGCTAGTAATGCCTAGAAAACAAGTGTTTGTCTCGCAGTTCACTGCTTCAAATGCAGTTTGAGCCATAATAATCAGGCACAAATAATTTTTGGGACACCTTATGTAATAAGCTTGGTTGTATGATTTTGGCAGTTGTGGCACTTAATGAGAAAGTGTAGAAGAGCCTCAGGACAGGCTGAATCTATACTACAGTAACATTATCTAACTCCATGGCAGCAATATGATGCACCAAGAAAAGGACCATGGAAAAATGAAAAATGTGCAGTGTTTGGGTGTCTCTCACGGACACATGAGAACCTGGCAACGACTGAGGACCATCAAGCAAAGCCACTAAAATACAAATGTAACAGAAGAGAAAGTGGGAAATCAGTCCTTGAGAGCAGTTGCAAAAATAGTAACTGTTTGCACATTTAATGTATAAGCTGTCATCTACAGGTCTCAAATTGTTTTACAGACACAGATGAATTAAGTTTCAATACACCCATATGAGATATTTTATTCCCATTTTGCTCTCATTAACTAATGTATGAATAAATGCACAGGGACATGAGGTGATGTGGCACTAAGCCCACTGTAGGTTTATGTGATAATGGTATAAAAATTAGGCCTCATGGTTCCAGCTGTCCACACAACAGCCATTAAGTACTTAGTTTCCAAGGGCATCAGTTAATATGCTCAAGGCTTGTCAGACTTTTCTGCTGCCCCCTTCATAAAGGATAGAAAGAAACAGAGGAAATTACTAGAACTTCTATGCTACAACTACAGATTGTGATCCTATTGATTAACTGAAGGTAAGCTAGGTTCATTTGTTCTTCTGGTCACTTAAAGTGATGTTTCCCCATGTACAATGATCTTTCTTATCCTGTTAAAAACAGAGGCAATGATACCACTCTGAAATTGCTAAAAAACTACTCAAAGGTTAGAGAAAATTGTATGCAATAACCAGCAGTAGTATCAACAGGGATTATGGAAAGAAAAGATTCAGAGATTTATACTGAACTCTTTTTTCTGGAATTTGCACTGTCTCCAATGTATTTTAGGTTTGGAATAATTACAGAGAAAATAGATTATAGGATATAAAAATCTTTATGATCTACCAAACAGGAAAGGTTCTTACTCTTTGAAAAAATTAATTCTGTGAAAAACCAAAATCAGCTGTCTTCCTGTGATCAAAATCCCTTTCCCCTTTAATGATTGCTATGTGTATAAGGAAACTGTTATATCTTCTGGTTTTGATTTTTGGTTCAAAGCTCTGGTTCACTTACAGGTGCTGTCCCTGTCCTACCGGATTGTTTTGTAGAGGACACTTTGAAACAAGCTAAAATCCAGTTGGAGTAAATAACTGGCTCTGGTAAAAGCAAAGCCTGCTTATATATATATATATAGTTTGTTTGTTTGTTTGTTTGTTTGTTTGTGTGGCAGTTGAAGTTTCAAAATATCTTTTTCACATTAGAGCAAGTTTAGAAAATTGCTAATTTTGCAGAGAGAGAAATGTGCTTTGTCTGTAGTTCACTTTTTTCCCACTACTATTGTTGAAGGTTTTGTTCTTTTTTACCTTACATGCTGCTGTTCAGGGTTGCTGTCTTTCCAGAACAGCCCTTTGAAAGACAGATCTGATTGTCCATGCCATTATTCTTGCATTGACTTTCCTGCTGTTTACTGGATTCCAGGAGAGTATTCCCAACGTACATCCCTCTGGAGGGAGGAGTGGCTGGAAATCAGAGCAGTGGGTTAGATGGCATGACTGACAGTTCAGGAGCCCTTAACAACAGATCTGCGTCTCACTGACAGCCATCACTTAATGCTTGATGGTGGACTTCAGTGCTAGTCACTCAGAGCCTGTCTTGAGTGTGCAGGTAATTAACCACAACAAGCACTGACTTAGGTTTGAAGGGGACAAAGCTCAGCCTTCTTCTGCACAAGTACCTTTGGCTACAGTACATGAGGAGAGTTTATGCACAGTTGAAAGCACTGGCTTTCTCTCTTCTTCCTTCAAGTTAAGCAGGGATGATGTTAATAATTATACTTTTAATTTTATTTTTCTTTTGTTACACTTTCAGATTATTAGCTGCCCTGTGCCATTAAAAGCTTCATCAAACCTAAGGAGAAACACGTATCTACTTCTAGAAATGCCAAATGCCTTTTGGGGATGTTTATCAAAGGCACATAAAAGAAGCAGGAACACAAATTATTGGGCTTTTGAAACGTTTGACTCCTGTTTTAACCCTTTTAACTTACAGATCTGACAGTTTTAAACAAGGCAGTTCTTTTATTCCAGTTCCTTCATAGCTTGGCAGGCCAGCCACTGAGAGCTGTCAGTTAGCTCTCAGCAGGCACACATGGCTGACATGTTAGGGTGTTTGAAATGGAGAGCCATCCCAGGCCCTTCCTACATTAATCTTCCACTCCTTTAGCCACTGGTCTCATTGAATACCTTCCTTGCCTTTCTTCTTCAGCTACACCCACTATCATGGGTGTAAGATTTGAAAAATAAGCTCTTAGCTGCCATGTTCTAGGATGTATTAGTAAGCAGGATTTACATGTTTTACTGGAGAGAAGGTTTGCACTGGCTTCACATTGTTCTTTGAACACCTCCTGTGCAGACCCCTCAGTCACCATGTCTCTGTACCCCTATCTGCTTCTCTGTGCTGAAACATTCTCCCATGACCAGCTGCGTTACTAGGTGGAGCAGCTGTCATTCAGGGAGGAAATGGGGGACGCACAGTGAAAGGATTTCAGCCAGTTTACCTTCATCACCTCAGTAAACTGGACTAGCTCTGAAGGAAGGTAGCCCTGTTTGCCCTGTAGGGAAGCAGCACTGCAGCATAGCTTGAACATACTCCTTCAGTCAAGTAAATTAGCCTGGGTCACAAGTTTTCCACATATATACCAAGGGATTAAAGTTTTTTCCAAAGGAGACTCCTTTTAAACTGTGTATCAATAAAATAAACCTTCAATGTCAGGGATACTGCAGGGTAATTAGACTTTATATGATGCATCACATAAGTCGATGAAGTTTTCTAATTAGTAATTTTCACTCACACAATTAGAAGTATAATGCGAACCTGAAAAAAAAAAAAAAGATTAAAAAAAATTTTCTTGTGATTGGAAGGAAGCTTTCTCCATCACACAGTAACAGTAACTGGTCAGTCTATGCTTCATGTCTTCATGGTTTTCTCCTTGGCGGTGTAGGCAGGATGGGATTGCACCCTTGGATCTCTTTTGTCTACAGATCCCTGCTGAGAAAGAACCTGGAGCATTAACAATGTCTTTGAATTCTCCTGCTCTCTCAATTTTTTAATTTTTATTTGTGCCTGTATGCATTTTATTAAAGGTTTAAGGTTGTTAGGGAGGTTTGGGGAAATGTTTTATGGCATGTGGGAGTAAGGGGGAATTGATACGCCATGGATCTGGCTGTGCTTACCATTGTGCAGTCACGTTTGTAAGCTCATAGGTTCACTTTCAGTCTTACATTTCTACTGCCTCAGTACCTTTTTAATTGACATAGAACAGTTTTCATATCTTTGTTTGAAAGTAGATTCTTTACTGAAGATTCTAGAGTTTGAAAGGGAGACTACAAACTGAAAAGAGAATGTGAATGATGAAATGTACAGCTAAGACAATTTTAGATAGCAGGCACAAAGCTTTCTGAGATGCCATGGTATGGGGAATGCTGTGGTAAAAAAAGTATGCAGGGCAATAAAGAGAACAGCCATTTCTCAAGTAATTGTGGGAACTGGACTTAGGAAGTGAAGTAATTGAAATGAGACACTATTAGCCAGAAGGGGAAACATAAATCACTAGCTGGAGGAAAATGAAATGACAAATGGAGACAGTGCTGGGGAATAGGCACTAGTACAGCTAAAATGACAACAATAACAAAAGATAAAATCTATAGCTGTTCTACAGAGCCATTTTTGTGGGTAGAGAGAAACTAAATATCCTGGATTATGTATTTTTTATTAATTTAGACCATTAATTTCTGCCTATATGCTTGCTTATGTTATTTTCCTAGTGATTACTCACAGTTGTGAACAGATCATGGAGAACATGTTTGGAAAGCCTCTTCTGATGTCAGCAGTTTCTTCAATTTGATGGGCAGTATGCACACCTACATAACCACCAGTATTTCTCTTATATGTAATCATGTCATTGTTTTGAAGACGGTGTGTGCTCCAAACTTATAGCTATTCTTCAAGCTGACACTTACTCTCATGTAACCCGGACTCCAGACTTTTTGACAATTTTTGATCTGAAATTATTTCAGTTTAGATTGCAAAATGCCTTTCATGAAAGGGAATGTGAAACAACAGAAGTCAGTCTTCTCCTTAGAGGTAATTCTTACCTACAGATTGCTGTACTGGTATTACAGAATGTAAATCTGTAAATTTGTACATCTGTCATAGATGTTTCACCAAAAAAAAAAAAAAAAGGGACAAAGAACAAACAAATCCGACAATATTCACACATTTAAAGAGTATTATTGAAACACAGAAAGATTAACCTGACACAGCACCGCTCTTTCAACTAAATTTTTTTTTGTTATATATTTTAAACACAATGTCACATAAAAGAAAAACCCTTTTGTCTTCCTCACAGGAGGCTGCACAAAGCATTTAGCATCTACTTCAATATCCTTTATTGTGCAGTTTGTGGAGAGCCTCTTGAATCTCAGGTGAATATCCCATTTCATTCAGAGCCAGCAATCATGCTGGGGGAACCAGCTCATCTATGCTTTGGACCTCTGACTCCTGCTGTAACTCTTCAATCTGTCTTTCTGCTTCTGTCTGTGACATTTTATGCCCTTTCATTCATCCCAAATAGGTTTTCTCTTTAACCTTGTGGTACCAAAACATTTCATTGTATTTGAAACTAATGGCATTTGGTAATTGGCAATGCACTAAGTGACAAAGGGCACCTCCAGTAATTTACTGCAATGCTGTTCGAAGCCGAATTTGATTTTCAGCAAAGGGCTATAAGCATACTAACAGTGTCTTCTGAGCCATTAGTGTAAAGAGGCTGTCTTGGCTCTACACTTTGACTGCTTTAAAATTAATAATCAACCAATTGATAAGGAGGATACGTAGTAAAGGCCTAAGGGGATTTGGAAGTATTTTTCACAGCTATTTTTGTTGTCTAGGTTATATAGTCACTTTAGTGTAACTTTACATTTCAGTATTTAATAAAAAATTAAAAATATTTCTCATGTTGGAATTGTAGTTTTCTGGCCAATCCTAATATTATCTGTGTGCACACATGGCTGAGAAAAAAAAATAAAGTATAAATATACATATATGTGTGAACACAAAAGGGCATATGTACAAGATTCACGGTGGATTAAAAGAAAATATGAGCCCTCAGGCTGTGGACATTAAACCTTATGATGCTTGAACAAAATGATTGGAAGGTATGATTGACCATATGAATTTTATGTCAAGTGAACAGTGTGTCCTAAGTTTCTCCCTCTTTAAAGTGGAAATGATGAATTCATTCTGTGGAGCATTTTGGCCCTTTAAATACATATTTCAGGCAAGGAGGACAGGCAGAACAGGGACTCTTGCTAGCTTCTATACTTTTCTTCTGTTTACATAAAATCATAAAGATTTTTTTGGCCACATCTATTGTATTTAAGCTAGTCTTGTTCATCTAAGTAGGCATTATTATCTAATAATTATCAAAACATAAGTTAAATATATCAATTTTCTTAAGTTACAAGTGGGGATTATTTGCCTAAGCAGAAAAAGAAGGGAATAAGGAGAGAGGCGCATGTACCTGAAGTGAATTGCAAAAAGATCTGACTGACAACTCCCACCAGGGATAGAAGAACTTTCTAGATGTATACTTGGATACGTAGTGCAAATTTTTTTTGCCTCCTATTTCTCAAACGACTTCATTTTTATTCAGAACAATTCTTATTCATTTACATGTAATTATACAATGCTGATGGTATGTTTAGTGACAAGAATCACATAAGCCTGCAGGTTCAGCAACAGTTCAGCTAACAGATAGATGTTTGTTCCTTCTTAATGGCATTAATTTGGGTGACATTTGGCTTTTAATGCACATTATTCATGCTCAATTATGGTGGAATAGATAAAGAATGGAAAGACACAATCACATCTGTGTTCCTGAATGAAGAGTCTTTGTGACATGCTTATAGAGATTGGAGTGTCATCCAAGTGAATTAATTATAACAATCTGTTTCCCAATTCAATCTGGCAATTATTTCCTATTCAGAATAGCCAGCTTTGATTTTGTTTACAGATTTTATGAAAACTTTGCAACAGACCCATACCATGTCACCAGCTCATTGCTTTTATGAAGCTCTAGGGAGACAGCTGTGCAGCTGCAGAGGTTACAGCAGAATTGAGCCTGGGGAGGGAGGGAGTGGGGTGTCTCCATTCTCTGTCATTGCTGGAGAGCATCAGGGCAAGTCTGTCTATCTGAGTCGTGGATCAAGTTTCTGAATATGGATCATGAATGAGGGACCCCAAATGACTCTGGTACTCAGTCTTTCCAGTTTTGAACTCTTAGTATGTCACAGAATCACAGGATCATTGAATAAGCTGAGCCGGAAGGGACCCACATGGATCATCGAGTCCAGCTCCTGGCCCTGCACAGCACCATCCCCAAGAGTCTCACGTCTGCCAACAGCGCATAAGATTTCTGTGGTAAGCAATAGTTTGATTGTTTTTTATAAAGTATTTTGAAGCCTATAGGACAAAAAAATACTCAACTTGGATCACGTTTGTCAATGTGAAAGCATGAAGAGTAAGATTTTTTGTTAGACTGAAGTTCACTTTTAAACAGTGTCTTGCAATGTTTATTGCTATGAGATTTGTCTTTAAACCACAGCTGAATTTCACACGTGCCTTTATCCACAGCTCTCTTAGAATACACACTTTTCAGCTAATACTTTCCTGGGCTCCAAATCACAATTTTAAACTGATTCTTTCCTATCTTTACCCACTTTTCCTTTAGTGGGATATCTGCAAATTAATCCTGCAAAAAAACAGTACTGAACCTTACCCTACTCAAGAAAAATTCACATCATGAATAAGCAGGATCTGGATTTATATCTCATTATGGCAAGTCTGAAACTTGCTCTTATGTTTCTTGGATGTTGGACATAGTTTAACTGATGGTGATCTTGAATCAAATGTTAGATGGATGTGTGCATATGTGTATGAAACTACATAATTTCTATCAAAAGGTATTTCATCACATTTTTCAAGGAGAATGGAGAAATGCAGGTTGAGGGAGGAATTGTTTTTAATTGAAATGTTAGGTGTCTCATGGTTATTCAGTAAATGAATCCATCATGATAGTGCTGTTTCCAGAGAAACTTTGGAAGTTATTCCCTAGAAACAAGATGAAGATCCATTATCTCCTGCAAAAGTGCAATACACTTACAGAGTGGCAATGGCTTGCAATGGGAATAGTGGCAAAGACAGGTATTTTTCCGTTTAGTTTTATCAGTCATAGTAATCAGCTGCTTCTTTCTTTGTCCTAATAGACGGATTATGAGGAGAAAGTGCTATTAATATAAGGAGAGATGTTTTCTTGCCAGTATATGTGCTTTTCCTATATGGTATAGAAGTATCTTTAAAGAGGGTCTACTCTCTGTGCCAGTGTGACATCAAAAGCAATCTCACAGCAAAGGAGGTCCCTCACCAGGTAGTTCCTACCACAGGGCAGACTTCCTCTGATGACTCAGCCAAAAGTTGTGTACTGGGTTTGCTTTATCTGCAAACACTGCTAATGGCCATTAATAGCAAATCACAGGGGGGTTCAGAGCCCTTCCTTCAGCAATGTAAGAGAAAAATAGATTTTTACAGGTGAAAGAACAGCATGAAATGCTGCAGAAATAACTCCTTTAATGATTAATGAATATAATTATTGTTGTTATTAATGATGATTCCATGCTTAGAGCCATTAGTACAAATGTTAAATAAATGCAGGGAAAGCACTTTTTTATAGCCTGGAATTACACAGTCTAAGGGATATTCATAAGTAGAAAGCTGCATTTTAATAATATGCATTATGGTTCTTACATCAGTTAATTCTGCTGAATTTGTCTAATTTTTGGATTTGCTTATAAATCTTAATTAGCCACTGTGGAATAGAATACAAATAAGAGATTACTGAAAACAAAGTAAAATGTTTAGATAAAACATGTTAAATTATGAAAATGAATTCTGTCACTTATTAAGAAAAATTAATTAATTAACTTTAGGTTTTGCCACAGCCATAGCACAAAAGCACATTTTATTGCTGGTTTTCAATATTAAGAGCAAGTTGGCTTTGTATTTACCTGGAAGCAAGAGCCTAGGACAGTAGCCTCTTATGGAGATGCCATCAGTATGTATATGGAAGCGACTCATTTAGCAATGCCCTCCACCCTCTGAAGTTAGATGGGCAACTGTCTTGAAAAATCATAGGCTTATGTAAAATGCAGCCTGGTTTTGTCACTTTCACCACTAAAGTGTCATATGCACCACCAGTTACACATGTACAGTGACTGTTTCCTTTGGAAATTCTGAGGTGTTGATGAAAAAAATTGCATCACCAATGAGGAGATCTACAAAGTAGCTGAAGAAACGTTTATCCTCAACAGAACTGGAAACCATTTGCTGTATTCTGGTGACCTATCTGAATACCTCCACACTCCAAACCCCCCCATCCCTCACATCCAGTGGAAACAATAGGTCTAAGAGAAAATAGCCCTTATAGCCCAATGGGAATCAATCCCTGCCACTGTTGCTGGACAAATGGAAACTCAGAGATTTTCATAGTGAGAGGCCTGAAGAGCTCTGTGCTCTTTGATTCTGAAATGCCTCAGTAATTCTGTATGTTAGCTTATAATACGTTACAAAAAACAAAACAAAACAAAAACAAACAAACAAACAAAAGAGCCCGCAGCTCCTAAAATAATATTTCTCTATCTCCTGTCATAAATACTCAGTTTTAAATCACAAACTGCACACACTGAACCTCATGCTCTTGTGTATTTTTGTCCCTGTCCTTGGTATTGAGTTACTGATTTCAGCACTGGCTGCTGTAGCTGCAATATTGAGGGAGCAGCAGGAATGAAACTTCAAGGCACAGGCTGTTCCCCTCTTCATGTTGCACAGAGCAGATAAAGCACACTCCTGTGCTAGCTGTGCAGGAGGAGGGGAAGCTGTAGCTTCTTCAGCCACTGTGGAAAATCTCTGCCTTCAGGATAAGTGGCAAGGATTCAGTCATGAGCCATCACAGTCTATCCTGCTTATCTAGCCTGCATCTTTGAATGCAGAATATTTATGGGGGGAAAAAATGAATTATAGGGTTTTTTGAAACCATATTGCCTGATTTTAGAGACTCCAAGTGACAGTGCTGCTGCCTAGGAACTTACCAATGTTTAAATACCACTGTTGTAAGGAAATGGCCTTTTCCATATGTCAAACTGCACCTTCTAAGCCACTGGGACCTGTGATCCTTTCTGGATGGCCAGGCAGACAAGCTCCTCCTGTCACACACACCTTTTCAATGTCTAAACATGTATGAAGGTGATCAAATTGCTCCTCAACTTTCTGCTTGGGTGATCAAATATCTTGAATCCTTGAAACATGCAATATGTTTTTCCAGTCCCTGAATCCTCTTTTGTGAAATTAGACTGTGCAGCTGAAAGCAATTCATATCTTTTAAAAATTGGCATACATATAAGATTTTATCATACAAAACAACTAGCAGAGAGATGCTTCTCTCCTATTGCGGACTCATCTGTGCTTCACTCCTAATAAATATTTATTTCTCTTCCCTGATGTATTGCCAAAATGTCATAAGTGCTGAACATTACATTTATTTAGCCTTAGTGCTGCTCATAAGATGGCACTAATTCTTTCTAGGAATTATGCTGCCATAGTTAGTGGTACTAACAAAGATTTGTATTACACCTCATGTATCGATTTCCAGTCAAACCAAGAAGAAATGCATTATTTCACAGGTGTGCCTTCTCTGGGGTTACTAATGCAGACCTGGACTTTACCCTTTTCTACCTGAAAGGTCAGTAATTTAGTAATGCCACCTAGTTGTCTCTTTTCTTTTTAACTCATTAATTTAACAAAGGGCGGCTATATCCAGAATGGTTATTATGGAATTTATGTCATGCCCATCTGTTACAGTAGGATATCGAGAGCCTAGAGAAGATGATTCATAATTCTGAGGCAATGTCCTATGGAAAGCATAGAGCGTGGTGGCAGATGGGAAGAGATGGATCTGAGCAGATGGATCTGGGTGTGGTTCATGTCTCACGCGCTGGTTTACACTGGGACAGAGTGCCGGGGCTAATTTCTTGCCAGCAGGAACAGCCTGCAATGTGCACGTGTAGCAATCACCAGCAGATACCAAAATAATTCCGCTGAGGAGGCAGGCGTGCTCACAGTGCTGCTTACCCCAGCGCGAGCAGTGGCACAGCAGCTGCGCAGGAATAGCCAAGGGCAGTACTTTGCTCTCAGAATAGAATGCCAGAGTGAGAAACCACATAACGTGTTCAGGTATGACAGCTGATAGTGTCTGAGTGTATTCTGGATTGACTGACAGGGCTCCCCAGATGCCCACAGTCAGTAACAGCGAGGTGACGAGCACACTGACAGCAGAATGTACCGTACCATATCATCTCCTGGAGTGGTGATAAGTACAGGAATGTCAGAATTTGATTGAAGAAGGCAGTTCTTGGTAATGTTAGAGATCATAGTTTCACTTGCAATATAGTGTTCTCAAACAATATATTAATACTTGTGGTGCTCCATAAAAACAGCCTGACCAAATGAAATGTTTAGCAATGACACTGTTATGGAAAAAGGAATCACACTGATTAAATACTACTTTCTATTTTAAATTTGAACTTGCCATTACTAATATCACATGTACTACTCATCTGATGAAATAGAGCATAGCCCAGAGCTCACCAAACTCCCCAGGAATCTTTCCTCACAATCTGAAAGGAGCTAGCTTATGCTTTTTGTACACTTATATTGATTTTAGAAAGATAATTGCTGCATGGAAAATCATTAACAAGGTGAGACAAGATGATGAGAAAGAGAAATAAGTAATATGCTTTGCCACAGGTGCTTCCCTTCACTGCTGCCATACCCAAAGGAAACAGTTTTATTTTTACACGTAGCTGAATTAATTTATTGATTTGGTGCATGCTATAGTTAAAAGTCAGCATGTACATTTAATTTCTAGTAGCTGCATATTTTATGTGAATTCTCAAGTGCCATAGATAGAAAAATGAGAGCCGCATTGGGGACAAGGGGGTTCTTCCATTCTGGGCAGAGATTCTTTAATATCCTGTTTATAAGAATCTTTGTGGTTTAGCACCTCATATGAAACTTAATACTTTTCCACAAATAGCTGGCAGCAAGGAAGAAATACAATTATCTCAGGACAAAGAAGTTATTTTTAGAGCTCTGTATCGTCTGCTTGGCATCAGTTTTTTATAACACTTGGTATGTGCATGACATATATAGCATATGTATAATTGGACTACTCGCTGCACTTGTATTCAGACTCTGAGCTGCACTGTATTCAGACTCTGATCTTATCTATATCTCTGCTGTGGGAGATTTATATCCAGGTGTGGTGGCTGACCAGCTCAGCCATAGCCTTTTTTCACTGTTTAGTACAGTCACTGCTATGGCAAACACTATTAGTATTAGCAGTTTGCTGGTAGTTTTTATATATATATATAAATATATATATATATAAAAGTGTATTTTGAAAATAATAGCCATTAAATCTTTGCTTCTAAATTCATTAGAAAATAGGGACTTGTGCTGGTGATGTATATTTAAGATGACATAATACTGGTTAGGTAGGAGTGGCCATGCAATACAGGATCACAGCTTCCCAAAATTCAGGGAAGGGTACTTT
The DNA here is from genome assembly GCA_013397315.1 of Donacobius atricapilla. NCBI lineage: Eukaryota > Metazoa > Chordata > Aves > Passeriformes > Mimidae > Donacobius > Donacobius atricapilla. The sequence goes on from WBMY01003409.1 coordinate 347,246, forward strand.
CTTGGCTACAGCGATTCCCTGCAAAGCCATTTTCCATCAGGCTTAGATGTCTGTGAGTGCACGTGTGTACCCACATACATGCTGCTCCCCTGCTGACTGCATGTACTGTGCCCTCAAGGAGAAGGGATGCCCAACACAAGAAAAGAGCAGAACAACACCCCAGGATGGCAGCTTGGCAGGAGAGGGGAGAGCATGGGCATAGTGTGGGAATAGACTCTAGCCTAGCAGACACTCAGGACAGTATCAGGGCCCTCTGTTCCTTTAGTATCTGCTTCTTATGATCATGTTTCCACAGAACCAAATATTTCAGATACCTCCCTTACTGACAAAGCTTTTGGGCACATATTTTCTTGCTCTGTCTTGAATGGCATAGGGTGAAAATTATCAGGCTATGTTTTTCTTTTGGTAAATTACACAAGCATTTATTCTTGAAAAAAGATTGTGTAAGTGGGAAATAATAATAATAATTATTACTATTATTTTAATAATAGTAATAGTATAGTAATAGTATAGTAATAGCAATAGCAATAGCAATAGTAATAGTAATAATGTTGATGGGAGCTACTGAGAACATTACCAAAATATATTCTGAGATTAGAAATTAAGTCTGTTTTCAACACTTCAACAATTGAAGTTACAGAGCCTGAAGCTGAAATCATGTTTTTTTTGACAAGGATTTATATTCCCAGCATCTGAACATACCACTGGTCCTCCTGACACATTATTGATTAGCTCTGCTTTTGTTGTTGATAAGCATTGTTGGCATTGTTGACAACTACAGACCGCAACAGAGTCAATACTGATTGAGGTGACAGCAGGAATCCTCCCTGCATTCAGCTCTGCACATCATAACTATTCCAAGGTTGCAAAAGGGAAAAATGGAAAGGCTTCATGTGTGTCGTGTATGAAGCTCCATGGTCAATATCTAGGAGACCATGTAAATGGCTATAGCTCACAGAGTTATTTGAGCACCTCATTGCAATGCTTATATATCTACAAAACATTTCAAAGCAAATAAAGACATTTAATGCTTTTCTCATTGCTACTCATATCTGAGAATAGGGAGAAAATTTCTTTTTTCCCTGCTTTTCATTGTAACAGGAAAAATAATCTTGTTTAAATAAGTAGTTTTTATTCCTGTCCAATATAGCACTCCACAGTTATGCTGTGTTTATTTGCATATAACTATTAATATGATGTAAGAGCTCAGCAAGATTCTTTTCTGATCAAGTTGATTTATCTGTCTGTAGTAATTTCTTGAAATTCAGTATGAATTTAGATCATGCTCATAGTATTATAAGGTAAGGTAAAGACCTGATGCTTATTCTAGTAAACAACTTTTAATTTTAGAACTGCACTTTCTAAGTTACTTCAGTTGCATATTAAAGAGCTCTTCAGAGAAGTAACTAAGGGACAAAAATAGCCCAAATAAAAGGGAAAAAAAATGGGGGAAAAGCACAGAAAATTGCAGTAACAAGGAACCTGGGTTGCATGACATCAATTTATTTTGCTATCACATTGATATGAAACTTCATGCTGGTTAGTCCTGGAGTTCATTTAAGCTCTGACGAAATTCTCTTAATCCTGCTTGTGGCTGCCATTGCAATAAATGTGTTCTTTCTGACCTAGCTAAAATACTGATACCTATGAGCTTTTTTTCCTTCCCCAGCAACATGACAGTTCCATGTATTGTGCCATGGAACAAAGCTCAGGGTTGCTTATTGTTAGTAATAAAGATGTGAGGAGCTGATCAGAGATTTTGTTATAAATGTTCTTCAGGACATATAATAGACCAGGGTGGGGCAATATAGGGGAATGAACCCTGGAGAAAGAAAGAAGAAGCAAATGAACATAAGGACTAGTGAAATGGAGGCAGAAGAAAAAGGAAGGAGAGAAACCTAAGGCTTCATTTTGGATGGACTTGCACAGCATAACACTGAACATTTTTCTTTGTTAAATATAATGTTTAGATACACATGAACTGAAAAATGAGAGCTGTTGGTGTACCAGTGTAGACAGGTCTCAAGGCTCACTGTTGGGTCTTTTGTTTTTTGCTCCTGGGTCTGATGATCAACAGCCTGACAGCTTGCTGGAGCTCAAGGCAGAGGTTGAAAGGACCATGGTGGCTCACTGCAGCCTCACAGGAACTCGGGGCACAGTGGCCAGCTCTGTTCACAAACTTCCTTTTCTTGTTTAAGAAACACAGCTTTAAACTAGGGACGTTTTAATGCTTTTTGATAAAGCCCGCCTAAACAGACCAAAATCGCCACCTAGTGAGGATAGTCTCTCAGCTCACCCATTTTACACAAGGCTTTTGTAAATGCAACTGGGATAATTGCAATATTCCACTGCATTAAAGTTTGAGTGATAACGATAAAGAGTATTTTGCAACAAAAAGCCCCAGACTTTAAGGGAAAATGTATTTGCCAAAGTGACAGGAACCCAGGCATTTTCCATAAAATAACATGTATCCAAGCACAGGTGTTCCTACCACCTCTCACTGCAATCATTAAGGTGCTTACTTTATTGTCTTCAGAATGTATTTGCAGGAATCTTCAGTGAAGAGCCAGATTTAAATTCTGCGTTGGGTGTCTTATGCCTCCTACACAGGTAGTGCATCAAAAGGTCTCCGAGTTCTTGATCCTGGTTTCTCTGAATGAATACCTAAAAATAAACTGCATAATTGGCTAAAACCAAAAGAAGTATCCAGAAGTGGTTTCACTTTTAGTATGTCTGTAATGAATTGAAGTGAATGTGCAACAAAGAAGAGAAAAACCTGTATGGACCGCATTAGCAAGTTTTTGAAAGGCTCCCAGCTAAATCCATTTTGCAGGTTCCTTTTGGTTGATCTGAGTGATCAACACACCTTTCTATTATTTCCACCATGACACACCATGCATAAGTTGTTTCCTGTTACATTGAAGAAATAAACTGACAATTAAGGTTTAAAAAAATGCATAGCAAATCACTCTTAAGATTTCATTTAAAAATCAATTACAGTTAAATATACTATATTTTAGATTATCTTTCCTGTCCTACATTTAGCCTTTTAAAATTAACATTGTAAAGACTGTACAGTTATGAACATAAAACACAAGAAAAAGTAAGGGAAAATACACATGAACCTCCAAATACAAGAGCTGTGACTTTCAGATAACGACATGAAAGTATTCTGAAGAAATCATGAGTATAAACAACATGTGAGACAGGAAGAATTGGTGTTTTCTGCCCTCAGACAAAGTTATTTTCCTTGACTTGCCTTGGTAGAGATAGAGTTATGGTGCTTACTGCTGATGAATATTTCTAGATCTTTCTGAAAGATCATATGCCAGGCTTATATAAAATCCATATATGAATCTACTAGCAGTGTACTAGGGATCAAACAACCCTTCAGCATTTATTTTTTTTCCTCTCCAAACAGGTCTAATTTTAAACTGATAAATGCTACTGCCTAAATTTATTTCCTGCTTTCCACAGAAGTAAACCATCCTCTAAGTTTGAACACTAGACTTCATGATGAAATCGTCTTCTCAAACAGAGCATGGGGAATTTTTACAGCTGCAAAATTCAATGCAAAGTTTCATGTGGAGTCACAAGCAATACACAGTATGCTTCACAATGCACAGTAGTATCTTACTCCTTCTGTTATGTTATGAGGTATGAGTCATGCATTACATACAACCCTCATACAGGGTTGAGATCCTGCACTGTGAGCCAAAAGCCATCAGATGGGGAAGGAAGACTGGCACTGATCACATCAGAACAGGTGTCCAAGAAATTATATCCTGTATTTCACACATTTCTGGCACAAACTCCGTAACAAATGTGACTGCAGCATAGTTTCCCTGGATAACATCTCAGTATGAAGCTTTTTCCTAGGTTGGTTGTGCTCCACAGAACCTATATTAGGTTCATATACACCGAGCTGCCAGACAGCGACATGTGCTTGCTCTCTGCTCGCCAGGAAGGAGAGCCTACATCTTTGCATGGGGTTACCACAAATACATCAGCAGTCCTCATTCTAGTTTGACCTTTTCTGGGTTTTTTTTCTGCTGCAATACATTCTGAGAAGGAGCAGGAACTTTGGTTTACTGTGGATTGTTTATTGGGTTGCACTGCTTCAGAATAAGCAAAGGCCGTGAAACCATGTGTTTATGCTCTCATACTGAGAATACAGTGAATCTCAGGAATTGCTTGGTAGGTATTTGGCAGAGTTAACAATTCCTTTTCCCCACTAAGAACATCCTTTTTGTTTAAGAGTCCTTGGGTCTCCTGTGGTAAAATAATAACTAAGAAGATGAATTGCTGTAAGCCAGACCACTTTTTCACACATAGGAGACCTGGTACGTCAAACTAGGATACTCACCTCAGTTTCACCAGTTCATTTCATTTCAGGATGTGAGCCTGAGGATGTGAGTCTAAGGAATTCCTGATTTAAAGGATCAACAGCATTTTCCTCACAGTGTTTCCTCACACATATAATTAAGTATGTGAAACAGAACACAGTGTATGGATCTCTCCTTTAGACTGTAGCTTTCTGGATTTAGTACTTGTTGGGACATCTGGTAATGTACCAGCTATCAGATGAAGGAAACTGGGGTGACAATTTATTCAATTGTTCAATATATGCCTGAGATATGATGAGATGCAAAAACCTCCATGGTAAAATGCTAGAAATTTGAAATGAGATTATTCCTAGGTGTAGTTCTTCATGTGGAGTCAGAAAAACAGCCATTGCTTTGTTGCCCTGTTGTTAAAAGGAAGGAAGATTTTTTTTTTTTTTACACAGGGAGAAATGGCAGATAAGGCAAAGATTCTACAAGAAATCAAAATAAAGCTGCAACTGGTATGAAATACAGCACAAATTTAGGGATATTAGGACTATCTCTCACAAAAAGCTTGTGCAACTAATTGTTTGTGTTAAGTGAACTTCAGTAAGTCATTTGAAGGGCAACATGTCATATCTAAATCATTAGAAGAATCATCATAGAATCAATAGAATGGTTCGGGCTGGAAGGCACCTCAAAGATCACCTGGTTCCAACCTCCCTGCCATGGGCAGGGAAAGTTTCCACCAGACCGGGTTGCTCCAAGCCCCATCAAACCTGGCCTTGAACACCTCCAGGGATGGGGCATCCACCACTTCTTTGGGCAACTTGTGGCAGTGCCTCACTACCCTCATAGTAAAGAGTTTCTTCCCAGTATCTAATCTAAACCTACTTTCTCTGTGTTTGAAGCTTTACCCCCTTGTCCTGTCTCTACATGTCCTTGTAGAAAGTCCTTCTCCATCTTTCTCATAAGCCCCCTTCAGGTACTGGAAGGCCACAATTAGGTTGTCCTGAAGCCTTCTCTTTGCCAGGCTGAACAAATCCAAGTCTCTCAGCTTTTCTCCATTCTTCTAATCATCTTGAAGACCCTCCTCTGGACTCAGTCCAACAGGTCCTTCCTGGGACCCCATAGCTGGATGCAGCGCTGCAGGTGGGGTCTCACAAGAGCAAAGCAGAGGGGCAGAATCCCCTCCCTTGCCCTGCTGCCCACACTGCCTTGGATGCAGGATAGGATTTGCTTTCTGGGCTGTCAGTGCACATTTCAGGGTCATGACCAGCCTCTCATCCACCAGCACCCCACAAAGATGATATGTGATTGGGCACCAGTACCGTGCTTTTACCCAGTCTGTCATCAGCTCTGTTTTTCATCCAGCAACAGACCTTGACTTTACCAGGAAAACTAAACAAAAGAAAAGAAAATAATCTTTTATCCCTGTATTGAACCTTTAGCAGTTGCCATAGCAATAATATTTCTCAAAATGTTAAATTCAAAGTAACAGCCACCTTTGCTCTTGAGACATCATCTTTTATTTTTTCAATTTCTCTCACACTCCATTTAAAGAAGCTGTGAGTCTGTGCTCTCATCACCAAAATATTCAAAGTTAATTTTTAAAAGAGAACAAAGAAGGGCTTGACCTATTTTCCCACTTTTTTTTTTGTATCTCCCACTGTTTTAGCACTTCCATGCTACATTAGTGATACGATGTGTGCGCTCTGATATTCAGTGAGAGATGCTGTAGGACACACACTCTGCTGTACAGAGGCTGGATACAGGCTGTAAGGGATACACTGCTGACAATACCTCTAGGTTGGCAGACATGAGAATCTGACACTCTTGGTGCAATATCTTTGTAATTCACCTGGATCAGGCTTTTTACGTATCACCTGATGCAGTCTTTGCCTTAATGTTTTCTGTTTGGTTTCTGCTGTGGGGTTTTTTTTTTCTTTTTAATTGTTTTGGTTTGCGTTTCTGTTTTCTGAAGTTCCAGTCCAGAACATACTTTATGTCTTTCTAGGGTATTAAAGGATTTAGGTGAAATGGCTTGGTTACTTTTAATTCATAGCTGAATAGCCAAAACTCCCCTGTGTCAGTTTAGGCTAGCAATTTGTTAGTAACACAGCCATTGTGGGGCATCAATAAAAGCAGAAACTTTATGAAAAACACATACACAATGTATTTTGCTCTTTCCCTTTTCAGTGCTAGAGCATCACTTATCAGATGCTCCCTGGATCAGCCCCACTGGGAACCCTGCAGGTGCAGAGGAGTTGGTGGTCTTGGGCATGGGCAAGCTGCCATCTCGCAGGGCTTGGGGACCAGCAGGAGCTGCTGTCTGAGGCAGAAGGAGAGCCCTGGCAACAGGCAGGGTGGGTGCAGCAGCTGCCCCTGGCTCCTGCTGAGCTCAGTGCCGTGCTTTGCTTTCCTTCCCTGCAGCCTTGTTCTGGGCAAGCTGATTTTCGGCCACTGTGGTCCTGCTGGTCCCAAGCACTCTTATACCCCCACCCATGTTCTCTCTCTCTGCTGTGCGGAGGTGGGACCAAATGAATAACTTGGTTCTTTACCACCTCAGAAAACAGAGAACTAGATTTAATGATGACACTGATGAAACTGGTAGTTAGTTTGGAAATTGGCACATGACTAAACTATGGCCCCCTGCTCCTTTCTCTACTGGCTTTTAATCAAGAGTGACATTGCTGAAGACTTGTCACTAGACTTATCAAAATGATTTCAGTAGCGCCGCTCTTTGTGAACAGAAACAAGAAGTGGAATATACTATCTTTATAACTCAAATTCATACCTTATCTTTTTCAGTAGTTCTGCAGTTAGATGTGTTAGATACAAAAAAAAAAAAACAAACCCCACAAAAAAAACAACAACCAAAAACCAAAAAAAAATACCAAACCAAAACAAACCAAAAAAAAGCCACAGGCTAGGGAGATGTCTCTGTTAGCCAACAACCTTTTGAGTTGACATTAACATAGTGAAGCTTATGTGTAGCTAAATCAGAACAGAATAATAATCTGCAGGAATGCAGGTTGTGGCTGATAGTTGGACTAGATGATCTTAATGCTCTTTTCCAACCTTATTGATTTTAAGATCCTGAAAAAAACCAGATTACATGATGTCTGGAACTCTACCAGCTAGGTCACACAATTCACTGAAAATCCCCTAATTTATGAAGCTGAGCTATGTATTTGCTGGACTTTTGGCAGACAGATTCTGTTTTAAGAGAACTATTGATAGACAAATTCATCTCTGCTGCTATTAAGCTGACAGCAATATTCTTTGGCACTGACATTTCATACCCTGTGGATATTAATTAATTTATCATCACAGCCCTTTTAATTATCCATATTCTTATTATATTGATTTGAAGTGAGATAGTAACTATGGTGACTCACTGAGACCATACACTATAGTTTGTAGGCATTGTCTGTGAGGAGAATGAAATTTGAATGCATGCCTTTCTTCTTGCTATAAAATAAATGTGAATTTCATAAACTCATTTATGCAAGGAATGCAATTTCTTTGGGAAGAGGTAATTTTGATTAGCACTTGTTGTTTGTCTGCAGAGCCATCAGGAATTCTGAGTAGAATATTAAATAACAATAATACATAGCATGGATTGGAACCTTGATGACATTTTCCATATCCTATGCCTTTGTGCATAGTGAAAAGTATCTCTGCTATAACACTGCAATTTTAAAAAGAACATAGATGTCTACTTTCATACAGCAGATTTTGGTTCAGCTGAACATTTGGTTTGTTTGGGACAAAGTAATTTGGAGAGAGAATGAAAAGAACTTTAAATTTTTACCTATGTAAGAATAATGAGAGAAATACACAAATGATTGAAGTACAGTTCACTGTAGTCTTTCCATCTAGATGTCTCCTCATTTCTCCAGAGGGTTGTGATTTGAACATATAGAACATTTTTGAGTAATCTAAGGAATTAGGTACCTACATTTTATTATCAGAAAGGGTTAGGACACTGGACTTACCTGAGCTTTTTCATGAAGTCCAGCCTATGGGCCAGCCACTGTTACGGTTTTCCTTTATCTTGAAGCAATGCAGGCAGGTGTGTCATTGTTAGACACACAGACACAGACACACACACATGCTCACTTTGGTGAGAAGGCATGAACTGTTTATAATGAAAATCTGACTTTACTTTTATAGTATGTCTACAAAGGCCAGGGATTGGGGGAGAAGGTTGACACCTCTCCCCATCCCATTGGTCAAGACAACTGTTCTCCATCAGCTGTCCACATCTTTAAGACAAGACTGTAAACTACTTCGAATTAAGGAAAACACTGCTTCTATTTATAACACTTGTGTGTGAGAAACTACCTAAGAACTATGAACTGTGAGACACAAACAGAAGGTTGAAAAATCAGGGTGACACAGGTACCATAGGAAATAATGCTATGGAAAACACCCACAGATACCCATGTAAGCCGGTCCATGCTATGGCTTTCATGAACATTGGCAGAATATTAAAGAATATAAAATCTCAGGGTGAAATTTTGTGCAAATTACGCTTTTTGCAGAGGTTCAGGGTCACTTTACCAACAGAGTCTGTGGTCTCTTCTCCTACTACACTAGGAATCAACTGCCTGTGCACAGGACAGTGCTGACATGGTGTTGCCATGTCCAGCCTTGTACTCAACCTTGCCTTCCTGACGTGGCTTCCCAGCTTGACATCTGACCTGCCTTGGCACCAGAGGTTTGCCTGGTGATCAGAGAACAGCTGCTTTTCTGCCTCGCTGGGGTGCCATGGGAGTGTGGCTTGTCGGTGACGATGCTGCCCAGTCTGCCTGGCTGTCCCTCTCAGCTTCTGGCTCACTGCCCCTTGAGGAGCTGCCAGCCCTCACTACTCCTCGACACAGAGGTAAAATTTTACTCATTTTTTTTTGCTTAGCTTCAGTTTTCATTATTCTTTAAATTAATTCTTAAATTCTTTAAATTCTAAGCCCAAATAAAATTAACTTGCCAACCTTTATGGCATGTGAAAGATTTAAAAATGGACACTGAGGGTTTTTTCCATAAAGTTACAGTGAAGTTTGGTTCTGCTTTTACTTCAACGCTACTGTGAAATTTCACATTCTGTTGCAAAATGCATAGGTCAGCAGTGGAAAAAAATTCACGATGAAGTAACTTGCACTGCTGCTTGCATAATTCTTCCTTCACAATATATAAGAAAGAACTACAGAAAAAAAAACCCCAAATCAGAAACACAAACCCACAAACACATCAAAACAAAATCCAGTAAGTGGAAACAAAAAAGAGAAGGAATGTAATTTTCTAGAGAGGAAGGCAACAACCAGAATAGTGACTGCCCACAGGATCACAGGACAATTGTGGTTTGAAGGGACCTCAGAGAACCTCAGACGCAACCTTCTGCTAAAGGGAAGGACAGCTACAAGGACAGATGTTGCTTAAGCTTTGTGGAGTTGGGCATTGGAAACCGCTGAGGATGGAGAACACAGAACATCATGGTGCAACCTGCTCCACTGCCAGTCAGTTCTTCATAGCTCAGAAACTCTTCCGTATATCAACTCTGACCCTTCTTGCCTCAAGATATACACACGATTTCTTGGCCCTCCTTTTCCTGGTTTCAGCTCAGGTAGAGTTCAATTCCTTTCAATAGCTGTTACAGTGTTCGAATTCAGAATGAGAATGGTGTCGATAACACACTGATGTGTTTTGGTTTTTGTTAAATGTTTATCCTAAGGACTTTTTTCTTGTCTCATGCTCTGCCAGTGAGGAGGTTTGCAAAAGAAACTGGGAGGGGGCATAGCTGGGACAAGTGACCTGAACTGATCAAAGGGATATCCCACACAGCAGAGTGTCATGCCCACTATATAACCTGGGGGAAGTTACGCAGAAGGGTGGCTGATCTGGGTTCGGGAAGCGGGGTCTGGCATTGGTCAGTAGGTGGCGAGCAATTGTGTTGTGCGTCACTTGTTTTTTTCCTTATTATTATCATCATTATTGTTATAATTGATCATTATTGCTACATTTGAAATTTATTTTTGATTATAAAACTGTTCTTATATCAACCTACAAGTTTTACTTTGATTCTCCTTTCCATTCCACCTGTCTGTGAAGGGCAAACGGGGGTTGAGTGAGGGGCTGTGTGGTCCCTAATTTCCAGCCAGGTTTTAAACACACCACTCCTGCTATGAGCTGTTGTGAAGAGCTTGGCTCCATCTTCTCAACACCATCTTTGCAGGATTGCAAAGCTGCCATTAGGTCCTCCAAAGTCTTCTCCTCTCCAGGCTGAACAAGCCTAGCTTGCACAGCCTGGCAAGGTCCCATTTCAGAATGTGAAATTATCAGAAAGTATAGACACACACAGCACCTCATGAAAACAATGGAAATGCTCTTTGCAATGGAGAAATTTTTAATTTATACAATAGAGGGATATTCTCATAAGAAATATTGCTTGTGACCACTTTATGCACATCCTCCATACATAGTGTCAGACCTTAAAAGGGTGCTGAAAAGTGCTGGTCAAAATCTTTCCACCACATAGATTTTCTAGAGGGTGATTTCTTTTTTGATGGAAAGAAAAATTCTTTCCCTATGAAATAAAAAAAACACCATAACCAAATATTTCTCCTGGGAATTGAGCAAAAGTGAAAAGGTTGTGAGAGGAGAAAAAAAATGTAATGTTTTAAATCTTTTCAGAGGGTCAGGTGTCTGGATGGGACAGGGAGCCAGGGAGCCAGGCAGCTGTTTCTGGACCTGCCCATGAACAGGTCCCTGAATAACAGCTCCACTTCTGATTTGTGCTAACATCAACTTTTTCAATATGTGGGTTCTTTTGTTTCCATTCTCACTGTTTGTTGGTACATGTACATTCATGTTCTTTGCTGGTTTGCTGGTATTGCTGGCTGGCTTGTTTAATTTTTTTGAAACTGGCAGACTGAGAGCCCTGGAACCTCTAGCTGAGACCTCCATGTGCAGTTAAGTAAATGGATGCAAACCTTACTCTATTGAGTCTGAAAATGGAACCACACTCCAGATTTCAGTCATAATAAGCAGCTCTGAAGGCTGGCCCTCACATTGCTGAGATGTGAAATCTCACCTCTCTATCCTTCTCTTCCTCCTCTACATGTAGTTTCCTCCAAGTTAAAACACTGGTGGCTAGAATTTGCTTCTTTAGAGGCACTTGAATTAATGAATCTTCAACTATCTGAAACCCAACACTGGTATTGTAATGAAACTGCAAGACAAACAGTTATACATAAGAAAATATATTTTTTCAATAAAAACAAAAGTTTAAGGGCAGGTAAGTACTCATACACAGGAGGTAAACAATTTTAAGAAGTATCTGATTTCAGGAGTATGCTAAAGTAGAATTTGAGTCTTTAATGAAACACAAGAACCACCACAGCAGCATAGATAACATCATGAAATTACAGAGAAATCTGTTTGCTCCTGTGCTAATCAGGACAAAGAGGACTTCCTCCAGCTTAGTACATTGCAGCAGGCTGGCTAGCAAGCTGCAACTGGAGACAGTTCTTTGGGGGATCCTCAGTAATTCTGTCAGCATGTCACAACAATCTGTCTTGATTGTGCATTTGTTTGCTGTCATTGATTTATATACCATAAGTGATTCAAAGATATGTGTTGATATTCCATTGATTTCATTGACCCTGTAGTAAGTTCTTATTGGCTTCAGCTACTGGTTTTGCTTAGAGTGGTATCTCTGACTTTTGGGGCATTTCCTAGGTACAGACTGGAGAAGAATTTTTCTTTCTTTTCCTTTTAGGTTATTCAATTTTCCTTTGCATGTGCTCTTTCAGGAATTCTTGAGAGACTCTGTTTCACGGAGTTCTGTAGGTGATCAGTGCAGTGTTCTTTGTAGCAGAAGTGCACCGAGCATGTTCTTTCACTTGGTCTTCCTCACGCTTTCGTAGGCACAAGCAACTCCTGAGCAAATTCACTATCTCTGTTCGTGCAGTTTCACACACAAAGCAGTACAGAATAGGATCCGCAATGCAATTCAAACTTGTTAAGGCCTGTGTGATTCTGTAAACCTTATACATCAACAGTAAAAGATGCGGGTCCGAGGTGGAAGGTTCTTTGATGCTGCGGATAAGCAATACAACATGATAAGGAGTGAAGCAAACAATGAAACTAACTGTAATGGTCAGAATAAGTTTCTTCACTTTTTTCTTTTCTTCATCTACTGTGGCTTGGTTATACCTCACTACTTGGTAGATTTTATGGTAGCAAAACAGAATGATTGTCAAAGGGGCCAAGTACCCTGAGCATATCCGGAATAAATTTATGTTCGCCTGCCACCTTTCCAAGGGGTAGTTATCATAGCATAATGTATGATTAGTGAAATTGCAAGGATCATTGAATACTTCTTTGTACACCAATATGACTGAGTTAAAGATGCTTTCCAGAAGCCAAACAATTATGGTGACAATCAATGAAAACCTTCTTGTGCGCAAGTACTGGAGCTTCAGGGGATGAACTAATGCCAGATACCTGTCAAGAGAGACGCAAGCAAGGAACGCAGTGCTGGTGTAGAAATTCATGTACATAAGGAAGGCAAAAATCTGACAAAGGATGGCAGAGAGCCTCCAGTCATCTCCATGCCAGGCATAATCAATCCACAGAGGCAGAATCAAAGAGTACAAAAGGTCAGCCAGGGACAGGCTAAAGATGTAGACTGCTAACTCATTCTTTTTCCGCACTTGAATGCAAGATGCATAGAGGGATAAGCAGTTGATGGGAACACTGATCATCATCACAATGCTGTACACAAATGGAAACAAATACTTATCCAAGGTGTGATCATCATGGCACTCAGTGTTGTTGCTCATTGTTCATCCCAGTAGTGTCCTTGAGATAATTCCAGTCTGGATGCAATAAAACACCCTGTTGTAGTCTGATGGGTTGTCATCTGTTAGTTCTTCAGGACCTGATTGATGAGATTCCAGCCTTCTGATACCAAAAAGGAAAAACGTCAGCTATAACGTTTTCTGTTGTTTTTATGGAATTCTTGGTGTGTTGTTTTTATGGGATTATTTTTTTTTAGAAGAAAGAAACTGTGTTTGTAGGAGATCAGAGGATGTTAATGCTTCTGGAGTTAGGAATGCATAGGAAGAGGAACCCAAAATCTAAGGTTGTCAAGGTCAGTTAGAGGGAAGCTTCTACAGCAGAAGAAGGATGACTATTTAAGACACTTCTTCTAGGAGTGGGGTGGTGTCCTGCAATCCTGGGTCTCTCTTGTGGGAGACTCAAAGGAGATCAGAAAGTGGACCACAGATAAAATAATAGGTGTGCACTTTCTATTATTCTGTAAGCACTGTTTTGGGAATATAAATAATGGCAGATTTCTTATCCCAAATAACCTTCTCCCTGGTAAGGCAATGGAGAGACAAGGATAGAAATACAGGGATTCAGGTACCGCTGGATGTTGGGATCTGCTCAGAAGAGGAAAATGTGTGTCTGGTATATTTCCCTATTGCAAATCACTCTTGTCCTGTTTGCGTCCTCACACATCCCTGCTTCCTCTCTCCTCCTTTGTATGTCATCCCAAATGAACTTGCCATCAACCGTGCTATTCCAGCAAGACTTGCTGCATGTACCAGAAACCTTCCTGTGAAACCTGCCAGGCTATTGGGTTCCTGCATGCACATGACAATCTGCTGGCTATCCCTTTGAACATGTGAGGTGGAGACTGAGTACAATTTTTCATTTGCACTTCTTCCCTCTAAAAATCACAGCTGTGATGCGTGAGGTTATAAAGCCATTAGCAATTAAGCTTAGTCACTTCCAGGTCTGTGGTTATCAACAGCTTCAACATGAAAATATCAGCAAAATGGCAGCCCTGACTAAAGCAGTGGGGCTGGAGGAGTTGCATGTGTGAGCCTTAGAAACACGTAGAAGAGCTGACCTTTCAAGTAAGAAAGGGTGTACAACCGTAGCTGTGAGCCAGCTGGTACTCACTGATTGTATCACAGCTCTGACACTCAGCAGTTCCCTTCTCTAAAGAACTAATTGTTACACTCAGAAAATACAAGAATGGAAAATATTGGTGGCAGTTCAGTTATACTGCCAAATATACTGACTGCTTGAGAGTGCTGTGATAGCTCAATTGTGCTTTGAGCCTGGACTGCAGCAGAGGAGGTGAAGAGGCTGAAGAGTGAGTAGGTTGTGAGACAGCACATGTACAACTGTTCCCACATGGGAAAGAACTCCAATGAAATACATCTTGTGTGCAGAAACTTACCCATGCGGTAAGAAAAATTCAGCCTTATAGGTTTGTTGTCTTTGTTGATTTATCAGAAAAAACCAAACAGGTTTATTGCCTGTGCTGAGAGGTTATTATATGGATCTCTTGTCCACAAAAAAGCCCCTTTCATTATTATTCATAAAAAAAAGGAGCAATGACAAAACTACTCAGAAAGCACATATTCAATTTTACCTGTCATTGCCTTATTTGATCAAGTTGCCTAACTTATCAACTAGAGCTAAACTCTTTCACAAGCTTGAAAGCCAAGGAAAACTCTTGAGAAGGACTTGCCAGTTTGGTCCATTGAGGAACTTTTTCAACATGATGACTAATTAAAAAAAAAAATGCAGTGTCTATATTTAAGACATACATTTAAACAAGATGTCTGTATTTCAGCTTGGTTTCATAAAACCACACAGTAAATAGGGCATTATAAGCTTATCAGTATAAATAAGTATCACAAAATAAAAATCTAACCCTAGAAATTGGATCCTAGGGTTTTGCGACCCACTTCTTACCAAAAAGAAATCAAATGTATGCAGACAGACTGGATGAATCAAAGATAAAATACCTACCTCTTCTCCTAATCTCACTTTAGCATCTCTTTTTTTATGACAGGTCTCTTCATGTCTAAGAGGGAAACATGCCCTTTTAGAAAGCAAGTGTGTAATGCAGCAAGTGTATGAGGCAGTGTTTCCTAGTCTCATGACTGAGAAATTGGAATTCCTTCTCCCTCCCTCATAAACTCTTTCTCTTTTGTTAACTTGTTGTATTACACTTGCCATCCTTTAAGCTCCCAACCTCTCTCTTATTACTCACAACAGCTTCTTTGTATGTACTCTTAGACCAACGTGCCAATTTCCTTATACCGCCTGGGTTTTTTTCAGCTTTTTAGCTCATTTTTCCTAAGAGTTCTGCTCTGTTGATCTTACTGATCATAAGGTAAAATGTGTCCTTATATTGCTCTTATCTGAATAGACCACATGTTCTTTGGGGCAAGACTTGCTTTGCTCTTCTGCCATCTGCCTTAAGGAACTAACATCTGAAGGTGTAATTGGCTAATGGCAGGCTGGGACACTAAAAATGAAATTCAAAAAGTGAGTTGAGACCACATGAAAATTGTCACCTCAAGAAATTTTTTCTGTCCTTCATATTCACAAGTCACTGTACCCCATTGCTTTCTTTTCTTCTTAACCAGTATGTTGGTTATTTCCTAGGAACGCAGCCCTGGAGGCTGTGGAGCATTCCCCAGGTAATCCACATCCGAACTTTGATGACATGTTGATGGTACTTACACGAGGACACACTTTCAGTGATGGGAATAACAAGAAGTGTGTCATTCTGGCACGTATTGATGACCTATACTTAAATGTGTCAAACAGCCAGCAAATGAAGCTTACCACAACGGAGGCTGCAGTTACTTGCACAGAAATATAAAAGCAGAAAGCACCACTTTGCCCTGATTACAACACATTTCACTCAAAATGCTTGGGGTCTTATTTCAGAGGAAGTAGTCCGTATCATATTTTCTTGCCCTGTTGTTTTTCTGACAATTATGACTTTGTAATGCAAGATGATTTTTCTTACCTGAATGCATGATCTGAAGCATTTCCAGGTTTTCTCTCTGCTACTGAGCACACCTGCTGGTTTTGCCTAGGAGGATGGTATTGGCTTACAGCTACCTAAAAAAATATATTTGGTAATTTTCCCCAATGATATATTTTTTTAACCATTAAGGAATTTTGTTTTAATGATATGGTCTAATGCTTTGACTTTCATGATCCAAACCTACTGTGACTAATTCCATACACTAGTGGCTTATTTTATAGCCTTGTTTTTGTATCCGATATTTCAAATTAAAAAAAAAATTCTTAACAGTAATTTTTTTTAGACACATTATTCAATTATCATAGTTCCTGTCTCTGTCATTTTGCTACAGAAAACCCAATGCACAAGAATTCTGAAGAGTCAGTAAGACATAAAATTTAGAGAAATGGACTAGCAAATATTACGCTTCAAGTACTGTATGCAAACAAGCCTGTTTGCGCAAAGTAACCTTGTGAGATTTTTTTAGAGAGAAGTAGTCATTATATACTGTATTTGTATCAATACATTTCTACAGCATCTTCTTCAGGTTCATAGAGAGCTTTATGTGGTCTCTCCAGTTATGACATTTTGAAAGTCGCAAAGTACAAGGTTAAACTTTCTAAGCATAAATACAAAAGGATATTCCATACTCGTATCTGTAAAAAAACTTTGTAAGGGAAGAAAGGAACAAGGCTGTGTGAGTTAGTGCAGTAGCACTAACTGTACTGGTGATACTGTATGTCAATCATAAGATGGAAAGACAGATTATTTTCCTTTTTCTCTTTAAGCAATTTCAACAAAATAGATTGTTTTGTGCTCTCAAAATAAGTTCTGTTGCCAAGCTGAGTCCTTCAAGTGGGACATTCCATAGCTAATTCTTTTTACCTAATGAACAGATCTCAAAACTCAATCCTGAAAAACTTCACATTTTAGGAGAGTTGAAATACGCCTTTCAGAAACATACCTTTTTAACTTAAAAATTAACAGCATTTTTCCTCATGCAATATTAAATTTCACCCACAGGTCTCCATGAGAATCTGTAGAGATTCAAACAGGTCTAAAAGAGCTCAGCCTTTTTAACTTTAAGATATACTTTATGAACTGTTTCACTGAGCATAAACATTCACTTAATATGAGCTAATAGGAAAAAAACCCCATGTTTTTTAGAATGTAGGCCATGCAGGCAAGCATTATTTTGCTATATCATTAATAAGTGCATCATGTTTTCCTCTGTGCATACAGAAGGATGTACAATATATTTTCACATACATGATACTTGGCATTATAAGAAGCTACTTTTATCAGAGCTTATTTTTCTGCTAAGTTTTAAGCATTCTGCATATTCATATAAATAGCACTGGTATTTTCACAGTCTCTGAAAATACTGAAGAACACTAATAGAAGAGTTACTGGAACCCTCTGTGAGGCCTGAGGCACTTTTTTTTGCAGTAATGGGACAGCTCAGAATGTTGAAAATTCATCCCCAAATACTGTTCTCCATTCTTCCCCCTTTTTGTAACCAACGGTATTTTGATCATGGTAATGCCATTACAACAAACAATGAATCAAGCTTTCTTTCCTAATCCTAGGCATGTCTTTCCTAATTCAGTCTTTTATGTGTTTTGCCTTAGTCTCATGTTTTGGTTGTGCTGGGATTGACATAATCCTTCCCCCAAAGCAATCCTTTCCAGCCCCTTTTGTGTCCCTTCTTTCAGATGTGTGATGCCAGCATCTCCATCAGGGAGAGCTAGGTTGAAACCTGTCCCAGAATGGAGTTGCGTCCCTGGCTCCTGGAATCCTGAGCACTTACCTTGGCAGCCACGTGTCCCCGTGCAGCGTTCCCGTTACGCCATTGGCAGTGTAACCAGCATCTGCTTCTAAGAAAAGTGTCTGCTTCGGCTCGATTAGATACAGAGACAGGAAGCTGCTCTTAGATAAACAAGCAGCAGTTCACACATCTTGGTTTTGCTTCCTTTTTTTTTTTTTTTTCCCTGTCCCCAATTCCTTGTTAATCTAAGCCTACCCATGAGACAAAAAGATGATGAAGAAAGGATGGAAGCAACCTCAGAAGATATAGGAATAGTTTTTGAGACTTTGTAAAACTTTAATTTAAAATACTGTGTTAATTATACGAACGTAGTATATTATACATCCCTTATCTAGGAGACATTACATTCTGCAGAGAAACCAATCCACAGAAATAAAATGCTGTGTTTCATTTGTGTTTATTTGTATAAGTTCAAAATGCATATGCTTTCTGTTGACTGAAAGACCTCACCGGCTTTTCCCTAAAACTTGATCACAGAACAAAGTAAGAATCCACCTGAGAAGAGCTCAAAAATGTTTTGCAGTGACTTTAGGAATTTGTGGAATAAGATTTAAGTATTTTCAGAATTTATGAGAAGTTTTTGAATAGTTCTAGTTAACAAAAGACAAGAGCATTTTATGCACTGTGACAGGTTGCATATATATGTATTTCCATAGAAACTGAATCTGAGGTTGGATGCAGTTTTCAGAGGAGTGATTCTTTTAACAGGTAATTTTATTCAATTAGACCAGTGGAAAGTTGTTACATGAGCATAGTTCTCTTCCCCCACTGTGATCAGAATAATTTGTGTGTATTTTTTCTTAAATTCTGTTTGGAACAATGCAATTCTGCTTTAAGAAAGTGGGTACAATTTCACTTGAAATGTCCATCTGTTGGGTAACACCAAAACTGTCCGGTTTGATGATTCAGATACTAAGGAGAAATGAAAGAGAACAAATTGAAAAGTTCTAAAATAGGGGCATACTGATTCCTTTGAGAATACCAGGCAGCTCTACAGTATTTAACCACTTCATACAAAGATTTGGTTCCTCTTTTTTCAGTCAGTGTGACTTTTTCATCCACAGTTTTTTGCTGATCTGATTGTTGCATGAAGCCTAAACTATCAAATACTTGTGACCATTCTCAAATTTATAACAGCCCCTTCCTGCTTCATGAATAGAAGACCATTTGCTTAGACAAATTTCTAAAATAAATGTCAGTCACACTTTCATTTTCACTGAGGGAAAAGTCATTAGATGAAGACCAGTTTCATCACTTTCCATGTGCCATTTCCTAACATGGTACCTACTAAGTGTCCTCTATGCTGGTTCTGGTATTTTGTTGAGCATTCCTACACTTTGCTGAAGAAAAAACAGTTCTTATCACTACTAGAAATAGAGAAACATAGCAGAAACATTTCTACAGTTCTTTGCTGTCATGACAGCAGAATTGAATGATCAAAGAAAGCAAGAGAGATGATGCCTTCCTGACTCTGGAAGTAAAGATGTATGTTAAAATAAATTCTTAATTGTGTCCATATGCAAAAATTTAATTTCTGATGTAAGCAGCACAATTTTCCAGGGTTTTTGTGAGATCTAGACATACACAGTACCTCAGATCAGTCATCCAAGAACAACAGGTGTTATTAGTGTTTGCTGAGAAAAGAACCCCCAACCCTGAAACTGAAAATCATTAACAATGAAAAATGATCTTATCTAGAAAAGAGGCAATGAGTAAGTCCTCAATAAATTTATTGATTAAATTTAGGTTTACATGGGATCCATGAACAAAGGAGTTGTCAGAAAAATTAATCCACAAACACCAGAGGTTTATGTCCAAAGAGGAGACAGAGGAGTCCTGTAACTTTATTCAAATAAAGGGAGAGGCCATGGCGCATTCCTGATGGGGTCTCTCAAAATTTTTAGGGGATGCAGCCTCCTTTTTATCCTAATTTCCCATCCGCATTTCCCTCTTTCCTCATTGGCTGAGGTACTTGAGAGGTACAGAGTTCCCAAAACAGCCAAATTCCCCCTTCTAATGTATAACCCTCCCTTTTTTTTCCTTTTACTTGTGTCTCTGTTCTTTTTCTCTAAATCCAGACATGTAGCACAGTCTTGAGTGAGTAACAGTTTGTGTCAATTAAGTGGAATTCCTATGGAATTTATGGTTTGCCCCTCTTCTTCTTTCACCTCTCCATTTCTAGCTTTATCTACCATCAGGCCCACATTTTGTTTGTAAAGACATCTCCTTCTCATTCCTTTCAGTGGAAAGAAAAAAAAGGTTCAACACAAGGTCAAGATCCAGAATCAAAGTTGACAGAGTCACACCAAAATATCCTTTCCCTTCCACCAAAGCAGATTCTGAGAATGTTTTTCTGTACCAACTGAAAAGGGCAGGCACTCAGCACATCACAGGATTGCAAATACAAGTTTTGAAAACTGACAATTTTAGGATCTTATGAATGAATAAGAGACAATTTCACAGCTGAAGCCTTTTACATGAAATAAATTGATGCATGAATCAATGAAACTATCAAAATGAATCCATTAATAATTCATAATGGTTTTGCAAACCTTCCAGGTGTGCAAAGCTGTACAGTCTGCTGGAATGAATGTGAAATAGGACCAGGAGCATAATGCTACCTCTGGCACTGACTCAGCGTAGCCTGAGGAAGTCACTCTGACCGTCTGCACGTAATAATGGTATATAGCTCATTTGGGTGTGAGCAGGTTCATTAGTTAATACCTGATATTGCTGTAAAGTGCAAAACGTTTTGTGAGTGCTTGGTATTGTTATTTAAAAAGAAATAAACAGGAAACGTCAGTCAGGTAATGTCATCACTGAGACATTAGATCCCTCAATAACAGTGGCAGAGACGCAATGACAATGAGAGTGACCGAAGCTCGAACAACAGCATTCTTTATGGTTAGAAACGTGCAAACCCGAGGCTTTTTCACAGCTCTTACACAAAGCGGGACTTCAGCCACTGCATCTCCTCATGCCACATTCCTCCTTTAAGCACACGAAGCATCTCTATCAAACACTGAGGTTAACAGACAAGTCAGTTGTCCATTACGAATTTTTATAGGATAACCAAGCTGATCGCCGATCTCCGGGTTACTTTTTCTCCGAGCCAAATGCTTGTATGAGCTGTGGTCTGAGGGAACACCCCGGCAATCCTCACGGAAATTTTTGGCGTGCGTCTCAGCACCACCGCGGCTGCTCTCATTTTGACGCGGCTGCCCTACAGCGCGCCCCCGAAGGCGTAAGCAGGCCCGTTCAGCCCATCGTAATTTAAACCCCGCTTTCAGCATCCCTCTCGCGGGTCCTGCTGACGCAGCTGCGGATCCATCTGGGGCCAAGCGGGATTCCCCGGGAAGGGCGCGGGGTCGGCAGCCGCCCCCGCGGGCAGCGCCCGTGCGGGCCCGGCGCCGCCGCCCGCATGTGCCCCGGCGGCGACCCAACACCCTTCTCGGCGCGCCGGGATGTGCTCCTTCAAAGGAGCTCCTTCAAAGGAGCGCCGCTTCCTGCCGACTCCTCAGGGCATTTCCTGGCAGCCTGGGAGCGGCGCAAAACCAGGACACTGGCTGCGAGGTGCTGGGAGGCCCTGGAAATGAAAGACGCACTAGGAAACGCCGTTCTTCGGCCGGGACAAGTATCGTGCCCTGCCGAAAAGGAGTCGGGGGTCCCGAGAAAGGGTCAGCTTGACTCGGGCCCTACGGGCGGCTGCTCACGCTGCACAGAGCGCCGTTCCCGTCGCGCTCCCACACAAACCCCGCCTTGCCTCACTGCCATGCGGCTCTGCCACACTCGGCACGGCCCCGCAATGGCTTCGCTCGCTGCTCAGTGCCCAACTCCAGTATGGCGGCACGCCGCTCATCAGCCGGCCTTGCCCTTTCTCAAAATGGCAGCTCTTGGCTTCAGCCGGGCGGAGCTGCCGTACAGGCTCAGGAGCCTTCCTGCCCTCCTTCCCTTGGGCAGGATGGCGGCGCCGGGCGGAGCTGGCGTACAGGCTGAAGAGGCCTCCTGCCCTTC